>VDFB02260192.1:0-19146 GCA_007258455.2 Sequoia sempervirens | reverse complement strand
GTGAACTCTAATGTTTTGTGCCAGTTTGGTGATTTGGAGTATTTCCTATTTTTAACAATTGCTATAAATAGTAAATCTATTTTCAATAACTGGTCTTGGCCAAGGCTACTTTAGTAGTATCTATTTCCAATTTGGACATTGGCATGGTTAAGGTTTGATTTAATTATTATTTGTTATTTTCACTTAAGTTATTTTAATAAAGTTTCTTTAAGTTAAGTGAAGGGGTCAGGGGGTCATGTAAAAAGTACCTTGGATCCTAATGTAATGACTTAACGTTGTTTTAGAAGGCAACAAAAGTGAAATAGTTTCCTTATGAGCATAGATTCCCAAGGGAGGTATTTTGAATAAAATAAAATAAAAATGCCTATGAAGGAGGTGTGGGTTTTTGGAGGGAAAAGTGAATTCAAAATGATGTTGCCCTAATTTCTCTCCCTTTCTCTATTTATTCATTTGGAGCTCTCATTTGAAGTTATGGATTTTTGGAAACTTAAGGAAACTCTACTGGAATGATTTCAAATTTCAATCACAACTGATTGAGGATGAAAACCCTCATTTCTAGTGCTGGTTTTGGTGGTGAAACATCCACCCTAGTTGGATTGGAGTGGCTCTATCTCAGGAATCACCTAGGGCATCAAAGAGTTCTGATTTTCAATGTTTTTGGGTGGTGAAGATGAAGATTTTGTAGTCTTTTGATGTGGGTTTGATGGTGTGAGTGTTGTTTGAGTTGTGCAGTTTTCGCACACACTCCCCGTTGGGACCAGGGACCCTCTTTCGCTTCGGTTTTGGTGTTTTGGCCCTTTCTTTTGAGGTTTTTTCTTATTCAGGCACGTGCTTAAATGTATATTTTGATTGCCTAAGTAATCCCCCTAGGTTATTCATTGAAAATCTTAAGTTTTGGATGAATTTCGGGCTTTTTCCCTAATTCAGGATTTTCTGCCCTGGTTGGATTTTCCTGGATCTTGCTTGATCTCCGGCTGGACCCTTGTTGTTCAAGAATTTTGGGGCTCCGTAGATTTCTGCGTGGCCCAGATTTTCTTGGATTCTGCCCTATTTTCAGCTTCTTGGGTTTTCCTGGCTGTCCTGTCAATTGTGTTGTTGGCTCCATGTGTATCTTGAGGGGTGCATCTAACTTGGTTTCTAGGTCTCTTGGATTATTTCATGCTAGAGTCATTCAATATTGCATCATTTTTCATCTCCTAGCTGAATTCTGAGCTTGAATGTGTGCTAATGGAAAATGAGTAGGGTTTTAGACCTAGGGTAGTTCCATATTAGGTGATTTCGTCTTAAGATTGACCTAGAATGCAAAGAAAATTCATGAGAGGTCCATCCCTGACTTGCTTTGTGTTTAAATGTTTGAATTTCATGACTAATCCAGTGTTTGAGTAAAATCGTGATTCAGCGTCACAGTTCGGGACTCTCCATCCCTTCCGGATTCCTTTCACTGTGACCATTCGAGATCGCTGAGATATCATATTGGCCACCTTGAGGTTCGCCGAAGTGGTCTTCCTAGGTTCATATTGAATCGTCGTGACACTATCATTTTTACATCGATGAAATCTTGTATGCATATCAGTCGGTGAGACTCTTGCTTTCGCCAAGACCTCACTCTGTAAGAAAATGTCTCATTGACATGCTAGTTCATGTTCGCTTTCACCAAGACTAGCCCTAGTTGACAGGAGGTCATAGCAAGATTCGGTGGCTTTACCGATATTCATTTGCTTCGCTAGGACATCCGTCCTTCGGTGAGACCTCCCGTTGAGCACTTTTGCTTTCATCAAGCTCTGCTCTTTTTAGTCGCTATGACCCTTTGAAGTCGTTAAGATGTCATGTAGGTCATCTTGTGTCTCACCGAAGCCTTTTGTGCATTTGTATTTGATCGCCAGGATGCAATAATTCTCACGCCGAAGTCTTTCTATCGGCAAGACAAACCTCATCGCCAAGAGCTCATAGCGAGCTCCTTTTGTCTTGCCGATCTTCCATTTTGTCATTGAGACCTCCCCCTTTTGGCGAGACCCTTCGCCGAACATCCTGCTCTTGTCGAGTGATCTTCTATCGGGGAGACATTCATGCTTCGCTGAGACCTTCCAGCGAGCTCATTAGTCTTGCTGAAGCCTTCGCTTTCGGAGAGACTCCTAACATTCGCTAGGACTTCATAGCAAAACCTTCCCCTGTGGCGACCCTTCTTTTCTTAGTGAGCTCGAATCTTTTCACTAAGACCTCTGGCCGAATTCAAACCAAGCTCTAGTCGGTAGGACATCTCAGCTTTGCCAGGACCTCATATCGAAAACTTTAGTTTGGCCAAAATAATTGCTTAAACTCTAATGGTCGGTGAGACAAGGGTGATTTGCTGTGACTTTATACTGAAGAAAATCTCTCATCGACATGAATTTCACATTCACTTTCGGCGAGACGTGCCCCACTCGGCATGACCTCATCCCGAATGAAATTTGTTTGGCTGAAGTGCTTGCCTTTGCACCGTTTAGTCCGGAATTGTGCCTTAACCGCAAATTTCTGTCGAGTCGAGATTTCTCCAAAATCCGCTATCTCTGGAATTTCTCGAAACTGCTCTTTGGGCTCGTTCTTCGCTAAAATGCGTCCCTCACGGATTTCCCCAAAATTTGATGAAATATAAAAGAACATGAAATAATTGGATTCGTTTATAATTTGTGATGCATTTGATGATTATTTCATGTCATATTTGGATCTCTCATGTGATTTATTGATGAAAAATGATCAAGTTTAATGATTAAGTAGGTGTTTCCAGGTTATTCCGTTGGAATCCGATCGGTCTGGAATTTTCTGAATTCCTCTCTAGCTCAGATTTCGCTGATGGTCTTGAAACCCGAAATATGTTGTGGTCATTTTATATGAATTTTAATAACACTTTGGTTGCATGGGATTCATTCTAACGATGTATTAATGGATTAACCTTGGTTTCCTATGGTTTTTACTGTGGTTTTCACATTGAGTGCAGGTTGAATCAAGCAAAGCAGCAGCTGGTTCCTCATTGTCTGATGCAGAGAAGATTAAGCTGGACATCAAAAGAAGGATCCCTGAGAACAAAGTCACTACAGATTAGGTAGTGGGTGTTGAAAAGATTTACAAAGCAGATTGATGACACCCTGAGCAGTGTATACAATGGATCCATTGCCTTTTTCGTGATAATGACGTGAAGAAGGAAGATCGCACCCATATACTTGAGGCTGGAACAGTTGAGGAAGTGGTGGCATGATGCCTATGCACCAAGTAATGATGATTATGTGTTTGAGTGCTAGCTGGATGATGCAGCCACCTACCTTGTAGTTATTGATAAGTATTTGGCGTATAAGGTAGACTAGGATAGGTCGGTCAAACACTCAAGAGAAGAGATTGCATCCATTGGGAGGTGACTTAGGGTTCTGCCAGTACCACCTGTAGCTGACTTGGATGGAGCATTCTTGAAGCTACATGAACGGTCAGATCGGTGCGGGGATAATAGGGAAGGGAGCTAATGATGGGTTGTAGCACGATTTGTACTTCCCTATTATCTTCCTGCGTGTAGTCTGAGCTACATTATGGATCTTGGGCCGACCTCGATGGGATGTGCATTTAATGCCAGTTTGACCCATTTCAAGGACTCTCTTGGCTAGGTTGTTGTGCCTAGTTATTGCTACGAAACCCTTTCCTGGCCAACGGATTTCTGGGGATTTCTATATATTGGGCATTTGGCCTCTTTGTAAAGGTTTAGAAAATAGGTTAACAAAATAGTTGGAAGGTCAAAATTTGTAGCTAGAAGATAGAGTAGAGATAGTTAGAAGTAGATTAAGTTAGCAGGTAGTTGCTCTCAAGCAAATATTGTAACAAAAAACCAGAATTGTTGCTACTGTGGATAATTCAAATATAAGTAATGTCATTGTGATTTGGTGCCATACTGGTATTCTCTTGTCTTGCATGGTTCTTGTTTTTCATCTTTAAAATTGCTTTGAGGAAGTCAGTATTTAGATTAAATTTGATTCAATAATGTTGGTGATTTGATACTTGAATGTTGCAGCGATCCCTCAGTCCATACTTTTCGCAACCAACTGATTGTTAGTTGCTTTGCAAAGTTAGCCTAGACATTTTCATTTTCATTGTGCTTAGTTCAATCACGAATGTTTGTTTGTTTCAACTGCAAGAAGGGGTTGTGCGAATGAATGTTCATGATTTGAAAATCTTAAGAGCCTTAGAAGATTGCACTATTTTTACAAGATTGCAGATTTATCTGAGTCAAGTAGAAATTGGTTTTGAGGGACTGGTCGATTCCGGGTGTTGGTCATTTTTCATTGTTGATCTTAGGAGTAGTATTAGATTTATAAATCCCTTTGAAACCCTTACTCTTCTATTTCTTTGTTTATTGGGTTAAATATAGGATTGAAGTATCATCATTTTGTCAAATATGATAAAATCGATTCAATAGTTTGCTTGTAGTAAGGTCCCATTGTGATTACCAACAATTTCACATTTATCACTGAGTTGTTCATGCATTGTCAAGACTTGACATTAGAGACCTTGGGGTTATCTCTTGAGGCTTGTTGATAGAGATCTACCTTTCAAGAGAGATAGGATATTGCATCTTGTCTGTGTTGTTGTTGTGCAAAAAACACGATCAACAGTTTGGTATTTGGCTCTCTTTGGTGGTGTTTAGGAGGCATTTTTGGGTATTTTATGATGATTGATCTGCATTATTAGAAGTTCTAGAAACTCTGTTTTACCAGTGGCTGAAGGTTATTTCTTCACATTACTCTGTTTGTATTGGGCACAACCTTCTGGGTATTGGAGCGTTGGATTTCTCAGTCCTAGGTGCCATCTTTCAAGCTATTGGTTGGATTTATTTGGTGAAAGGCTGAATTTTACAGGAAAATCACCCTCTCTTGGGAATCGTGCCATTTGGGGTTTTCATGAATAAGGGTCTACTGTTGTATAGACCTCTTATTCTACTATTTTCAGTGATTTAGTAGCTGGTTGAGGTGTAGAAGATTAGTGGGAATTGGGTTTTTCATGTATGAGATGTGTTGGGAAAGGTTATGATGAGTTGCTGCCATTGTAAGCACAATACTAGGTCTGAAAACTGCTCTTACCATGTCTAATAAACATTTGTATTAGTTTGATTTTGAACTGTAATAAATTCTCTTATAATATGTTGTTATTTATTAAAGGAAGCAATGTTTTCTTCTCAATATTTTCTTCAATTTTCAATATGAAATGTGTTGTTATGCATCATGAAAACATTGGAAACAATCAACTAAACACCTCAGTAAAAAAGCAATAACATACAGTGTTTTTTTTTATAAAAAAAATCAAGGGTGACCATTACATCATGCCTCCTCCAAGATATGACATGTATCAAATGCTTACCTAACATTTCTTATTCTTAAGGATATCTCTTCCCACCTTTCCCACCATCCACCTTTTCCACCATTGCGAGCCCTTTAACCTAACAAGCCATGGGTTCTCCCCCAAACCCTACATGCTTTCATGTCTCAATCTCTTTCCACTTCATCACCTTGCCAATAACAAACACTAATCTCTTGTCCACCTTTCTTTTCTCCTCAACCTCCCCAATTGCCCTCATGTTTGACAAAGATAGAGACAAAACCTTCTATTATCAACATATGCAACAAGTCCAAGTAGAAGCATGATAGAAGGAGAAAAAAGACAAGGTAAACTTGTTGCTCTTCTAGCTTCCAAAAGGGTGAGAAATATATTTAATCCTATAAAGCAGGACATGCATTTTTGCACATTTCACACGAAAAGTTGATAAACTCAAAGGGAAAATGCAATCTACTAAATATGAACTTCAAGCATTAAGTATAAGTATGAAGGATGTTAAGTAGACAACAAAATTGAACTCCTTCAAGAGAGCACCGAGTCAATAGCTACCAAGCATGTCCTAGAAAGAAAGTTGAAGAGAAAAAATACAAAATTGGAGCCAACAAAATTTGAAGGTAGTTGAGCTTAGGGCCTGTTAGTCCCTTTTTCGGGTTGCCTTTCATTCTCTAGTTATGCGCTCTTTGATCTCTCTGGTGAGTCCCTGGTTTGGGGTTTTTTTCCCTTTCATTCTGCACGTGGGACAAGTGGGCTCCCACAAGGGTTGAGCTCAGCGTGCCAAGGGTTTGTTGGATCTCAGTTGTGATCATATGGTTTTCCCTTGATGTCAAAATCCTTTTCATTATGTTCTCATTGTTGATCTATCTCATAGTGGTTCTCCTTGCACATCATAGGTTTTGGTTGTTTGAAGAGTCTTCCCAATCCAATTTGAAATGTCTGAGTTGCCTATCGGCAAGACATTTTAGAAGTCTTGGCGATTGAATTTATCATTCAGGCTGTAGTCAGCAAGACTTCTATTGTATTTCGGCGACAGAAAGTATTCTCTATTGGCTTATGGTATACAGTCAGGATAAGGTCTTATTGAAATTGAAATGTCACACCGACTAACTTGAATGAGCATTTCGGCAAAGTGTAACGCCATCGGTGTGAAGTCACGGCAAATTTGCAAGGTCACATCGACCGATGGTGGATGGAAGCGTATTGGCAAGAGTCTGGGTTTTCGAAATAGGTCTCAGTGAAGTGTCTTTGTCTCGCCGACATAACATATGGAATTCACTTCGGCCAGACTTGGAGCTTTCAGTGTAACATCTCAGCGAACTCCTCTTGGTCCCACCGACAAGAGCATATGGAGGTCTCTCGGCGTGAGTTGTGGCTATCGATATAATGTCTTGCCGAATTTGAGAGGTCTCGGTGAGTGACCTTCGGTCTCGCCGATGGAACATAAAGGGTCTTCGTCGGCATAAGCTTTGAGTTGTTTCAGCGACATTGGATGAATGGATAAAACATTTCGATAAGACTCATGGTTTTGTTGTAGAGTCTCAACGAACCCATCAAGTCTTGGCGATTAGGACTAAGAGAGACTTTCGGTGAGAGGTTTTGATTGTCTCAGCGACACACAAGTGAATGAAGACTTTCAGAAAGACATGGTGTGCTCTATAGGAGGTCTTCCCGATATCTTAATGTTATAGCGATGCATAAAAGGAAAAGGTTTCAGTTGGTGTGAGACCATTAATGTCTTGGAAATCTATTGTGAGCTCAGGATGTTTTGGAAAAATAGAGGACAGTCTATATAGTGTCTCCCAAAAAGTATTATGTCTTGGCGACAGGAATGAAAACATGAGCTTTTAGTAAGACACATAATGTTCTATGAGATGTCTCCCCAACTTGATGATGTCTTGCTGATACGATGAGCTCCTCAGCGTGACTTCGTGCCCTTTGCTCACTATCACCCTGATGTCTTCCCGAGTCCTTCTCTTGCTGATTGTGTGTCTGTTCGGGTGTCGCCATGACCTCTTGTCAAGTGAGCTTTCTCTCACCAATGGGGCGCTATTCTAAGTTGAAATCTCACACTGATGTGCTCCCGATCTCGCCGACTCAGCTATTTGATCAAACACATAGATTCTCGCTATGATGTTTGGCCAACTGGGCTATGTCTGGCTGACTGGTCTACTGGGGAGGTGACTGATGTGGATCATTTTCAGGATGTATTCAATGTGGTTGGTCACCTATTTGGGCTCGAGAATGACAATGAGGATCTCACTTGGGATCAACATGGTGACTCCATTTCGGTCCTGAACCTCGATTGCTGGTGCGAGTTGGTGTGGTAGAGGATGAAATTAATTACAGAACTAGGGCAACGGGTTCTCTAAGGTGGATATGTCGTTGGGACGGATGGCTTCTGCATTTGTGGCCTCTAGATTTGTGATGATCACACCCATGGATGTCCTAGACGACATCGTCTGTGTACCTTCCTGGTTTGATTGCCATGGCTGCCCATTCTTGTACTTGGTCATTTCGACCTGGTGGTGTGACATTCTCCCTATTCCACCTGACAGGAGCTTTCAAGATGATTCAGATTGGTTGGTGGAGGTTTGTGGCCGAGTTGCTTGATGTTTTTTGAGGCTGTTAGGGTTTCTATTGGTGTCCACATAGACTCACGCTGACTAGTGACCCTGGCTGTATAAATGTATTTTCTTTCCACTTTGTAAGGGTTCGATGGTAGTTTGAAAAAGTTGTAAAGGGAACCAGTTATCTCTGGTTGGGTAGCTAGGGCTCGATTTGAAGCAAGAACATTTAAGGCAAATTAGATTATTGTCAATATTTGGGATCTAGGGTATATTTCACTGAATGTAAGGTTTCTGGATGTAAATGAAATCATGAATATGACTGATTGAATTTAAAAATCTCTCCTTGTAATGGTGTGTATGAAATTTTAATGAAACTAAATGATCAAGGATCATTTCATTTTCTGGTTCTGGTTGATGCTCTTGTTTAAGGAATGAGTTAAATTGCATTAATCAATCTAGAGTTTCTATGCATTATTAAGGGATCTGATAAGAAGTTTGATAGATTCAATCACTGGTTTATGGGTTAATAATGTTAACTTCATAAAGAATTAGATTTCCAGAGTTAAATACCCCTTCTGTTGCACATTTTCATGACTCCTTGCACAAGGATATTGGCATTGATCTGGTGATAGTTTTTATATCTTCACTAGCCTAATTACTCAATTAGATAACAATCTTTTAATTAATCAATTATGTTCTAATGTTACACTATATCTGTTTTATCATTCTCAGTGTGATATACATTGCTTGTTCGAAGGTTGCCAACTTTGAATGAACTTTGTTCTATCACATATAGGGAGATTGAATCTGCTTTGTTTAAGGGAGCCCCCCTGGGTTTTGCAGAGCCCGAAGTGAAGGAGATTGCAGCCACAGGTGTTGCATCTTGTCTGTTGGCCATTTTTCTAGCGAACATTCAGGCATTGAGCTTGGAAAGCTTATAGGTGTTTGCACAGACCTGCTGGTTAGTTGTTTCCTAAAAAAGAAAACGACCAACAAGGCCAAAGCATTGGAAATTGGGGGGCTAACCTTGGATGAAACTATATCCTAATAGGGAGAAGAAGGATAAATATAAGCAAAAAGAGAAAATAATACATAAATTTAAATAAAGATAGTAAAGGCTGAGAGCATGATTGAGTAGCATAAATAAAAGGTAAATGAGCTGATGAATAAAGTGACACTCTAGCTAGACATGAGAACCAAATTGATGCACAAAAGCTATTGATAAAGGAGGCCAAAGAAAGAGGGGGAAGTTATGAACAAAACCTTGAAGTCTATAAATAGAAGATTAAGAAATTAAAGACCTAGTTGGAATTAATGAAGAAACCATTAAGTTCTTTGGACCTAATTGAAGCCCTATGCAAGTCCTATTGGTAAACCATCACATCAAAAACTATTGGTATGGTACTTGCCTTGCAATTTACCAACTCAACTCAAAATCTAACCACAAAAGTACAAGCAATAGTGGATGAGTCTTCAACACTATCTTTTAGATCATGATAATTCCCAAGACCTTTATGCAAAAGATAAATTTTACTATAAGATAAATTGATCTCAAGGGGCACTACAGGAAAAAATTACAACTCAAAAGATCAATGATATTCTTGATAAAGAAGAAGCTACCCACAAATGTAATATGCAATGAGTAGTCTTAGGATGAATTGTTGCAAATATGAGGGCATATATTGACAAGATAATTTAGTATGGTCTAGCTTTACCTCTTGATGATAATTAGAAGGTTTTATCCAATAATAAATTCTTGTGGCTAATATAGGAGAAAAACAAAGATAAATTTGTCTTCTAGTATTTGCCTCATGTACCTATTGTTGAAGAGGTTACAGATATTTTCAAGCCCTTTGTAGAATTAGAGGTTCAAGTCAGAAGCACAATGTGCTAAAGGTGCAAAGGTTCTCATACAAAGGTAATCAGGCTAGAGTGCTGCTTTAGAGAATTCAAGAAGTTGGAGTTGTCAAATGACAATGAATGGAAAATGATCTAGGTAGCTCTTGAACTCTTATAGCGTTTTCCTCTTTGTAAGTTTAAATTTTTAAAATTATGAATTGTGGTAGAGAGACATATGCCCAATGGATGTATTCATTTTGGGCCCCTTATTCATTCCCGTGTGAAAGAACCCTTGTGAGTTGCCAAAATTGTAGTGAATTTTTACTACAAATGGAAAAAACCTGATTTTTGCGTTGTTATCTTGCAAAGTTATCTTATTATAAGTATTTTGAAGGTTTGAAAAATGTGGGTTGTTGATTAATCTCCGTTGAACAATTATCAAGAGTTTATTGCTTGCCAGATCTATAGTTATGTTTAAAAGTAGTGGGAGTACATCAACTTGATATTCAATGATCTGTACTAGTTTTGGTTGTCATTAGAAAAATTATTGGTTAAAAGCCCAAGATTGGTCCATAAGCCAAAGTAGGGCCACAAATTAAAGTTTTAAAAGTCATGGTGGGACCCTCAAGTTTCCTTTGCATTACAAGTATCACAATAGTTATGTTTAAAAGTAGTGGGAGTATTATTGGTATTCAATGATATTGCTTGCTAGATATAGTTATGTTTAAAAGTAGTGGGAGTATTAGTGATATTCAATGATCTGTACTAAGAATACATTCAATGATCTGTATTAGTGGTAGTATTATTGGTATTAGTGGGAGTATTAGTGATATTCAATGATCTATACTCGAACTCAAATTGGCAACTAAGAATACATTCTTATGCACGTACCTATGCATGCATGGTATAATGCCCTCAAATAAGAACAACAAACCAAAGATCTATTGTTATTGGGATCGCTTTGAATCAAAATCTATTATCTTAGCTTTGTCCGATCTAATGATAAATGTAATTTGTCTTGTTGGGTTTTTCATGTATAATAGGATCGAGGAGATGACTTCATTGCACCATCTAATCAATGTATGGAATTTGGATTAATGCATCCATGGTATAATATATTGGGAAGTTATGTTTTGAATTTCTTTCCATGTGATTATATATTATCAAAGAGAATATATGACTTTTCATACATATTCTTGCATAAAATCGCTCCTTTGATAGCTTCTACTTTGTTTCACACCGATGGAGTCATACTTCATTTAGGAGAGATTGTTTCTTTATCAATATAAATTATCTATATCAATATAATAATGTCAAATAATCTTTCATACGCATATTAAATAATAAAAAAAAGTGCTCAATTTCTGTCTAGAGTTTTAATAGTAGAAAGATTTGACAATTATAAAATCAACATATGAAAATTATTTTTTATTTTTAATTTTTTTTTTTTAAATATTTATACACCTTTAACATCACAACTTCTTACTATGTATTTGAGTCAAATAGAGCTCTCTTTGAGCTTAGATAGGTTTATGGTGTTTTGAAGAATTTCAATAATTTTAATATTTTATTTATGTCTCAGGTATTTTGGTAATGAACCAGATCACATTACCACCTTAGAGCAAGTAAAAGATGTCGAGGAAACCTTACATGAAGCTATCATTCAAATGCACAATCGCAAGGTATTATAATTTTTATAGTTTACGTTATATTTCAAAAAATTATAAAAAATGATTGGAGATCATCACTTGTTCAAAGGATATAAAAAAGATCAAAAGGAACAAAATTGAATATTTTATACATGCCAACTAAGCTTTATGAATAAAGAGTGATTTTGTTATTAGTGACAAAATAAATCTATATGAATCTATGTTCTGAAGTTTCCGGTACGGGGGGACTAGTTTTGGGGAAAACAATTTTTTGAGGGAATTTTAGGGGACAGGGGGACGGCTATATATATATAAATTTTAAAAATATAGGGAAATTTTAGATATTCATATGAGTAAGGATAATCATAACAATGAACATTCATAAAGTTGCAAATGTAATCACCAATCATATTGACATATGCATCATAAAATCGGATTATCGAACAAATTAATACTACAGCTACCTAATTGCTTCCATGGACCATAATTCATGTCAAATAGTCAATGTGCATATGATATAAAATAATAAAATGCCCAAAAGGCTACAAGTTTTTACTACAAATGTAATAGAAAGTATGATGGCTGCCTCTACTTGACATTTGCCAACATTGCATCAACATCAGACTCAGAGTCTGTGTCACTGCCAATTTTTCTCTTGCTCACTTGCCTCTTAGCTGCAACTTTTTTTTGGAATTTAAAAATTAACTCAAATGGATTTGAAAGCAAATTTTATGTTTCATTTTAGGCTTGGGAGGGTGTGGGGTCCACTTAGAAACAATAAAAAAATAAGCATTTTTAATTTCAAAGTTTTTTTTCTTAGTAAAAACTTGTCGAAAAAAGGGGGACGACTAGTTGTCCCTGAGATGGTGGGTCGTCCCCTTGCCGTCCTCGAGATGTCCCCACCAATCGGGGACGTTTTGAAAAAAAAGAGGACTTTTTGGGGATGACTGCCAGCCGTCCCCTAAGCATCCCCGATACAAGTACGAGGGGAAAAAGAGTAGGGGATGCGTCTCCGTGTTTCCTTGATATGAATGTAATAATGAGGTCTGAAATTATTCATTAATTGGTAAGTTGAGTGGCATAGCCAAGTTTTCCTTATGTTCTTAGAGAAAATTAGCAATGATAAAACTATGGAAGAACCAAAGTCTTATGTTCATGTGCAATACGATTAAAGATTTAATCATCTTAGAGAAAATTAGCAATAATTAAACTATGGAAGAACCAAAGTCTTATGTTCATGTGCAATACAATTAAAGATTTAATCATTTTTTATACATTTAGGGTATCATAACCCCTAGTTTTTTTTTTCCTTTGAAATTAGATATACTAAAGATTCCTCTTAAAAGGACTTATTCATAGGCATCTTTTCAAAACTGAAAATAGGCACAAAATATTGTATTGTATTAGATGGATTTTTTCCTTTGTTGATATTTTTAAGAGTGTATCCTCCTCCTTGTCCAATTTGTAGAGCCATCACTATTATCTTGCCTTTTAGAGGTTTTTTGGTCACCTTAAAACAAATATAGTAATGCAAATATAATCTCTTGGCCTAAGCAATAACAACAAGAACATTTCCTCCACCCCTCATTTTATGAATTATATTTTTTCAAATTTTTACTAAGATTTAATTTCATATTTGAAACTTAGAAGGAACTGAGTATGAGCAAAATATGGAGGTTAAATTAAGCATTTAGTTGTTTCTATACTATAGAGGAAATAATATATATTTTAAAAAAATGAACATTTATGTTTGGTATAATGAAATTTATCTACATAATATTTATTTCATTCTTCTCCAATATAATGTTTTTTTTCTTCTAACTTTTTTCTAAAATAGGAAAATCTAAAGAATACCCAACTTATGTCCCTTGCTCAAGCTAGTCAACAGGTATTGATAAGCACAATCTTTGGACCATTTTAATACATTGCATTTTTTTGGATGTTTACATTGAATGGATTGCATGAAGATTACTGATTTATCTATTGGAATTAAAGATTTATCATAGTGAATTGTGCTTGACTTTACCGATGGAGGGAGACCATCAACAACAACCTATGTCATGGATGTCTACTGAGAGTCAACAAATTCTCCTACATGAAGATCCTAACTTGATATTATCTCAAAGGTGCGATTAATTATTTTACAAAATGGTTGTAGAATTCTTATGATGATTTTCATTTGTGTTAATGTTCTTTTTACTAAATGATAAGCAATTAATCATAGACATTTTTTTAATTTTGTAGAGATGTCGATCATGTAGATAACCACTTGACAATTCCTCCAGGATATGTTCTTAATGGTAGACATTTTGATATAGATGAAACTTCAACCCAACAAGAAACATATTTTAGTGAGTTAAACAGAGGAACAAGATTAAGATTGTAATTGGGCAACCATTTCTCTCAACTACAACAGCAGTATAATTCTTTTCCTGAAGATAAGAAATTAAAGATGGAGATGGATATGAATTTGCAAGGCACTCCCATAGACTTCCAAAATCATGGCTACAAAACTCTTGGAATTGCGTTTGATGGGTTACCTCAACAATGGCCTGCAAGTTCCAGCCATGATGTCATGTCTCTCTTTGAAAAAAATCCATTTCCTCAGGTAAGATATTAACCATGAAATGAACAATACAAGTGAAATTGCATTGCCATCATCTAGATTAGTTTAAAGTTTATTTACTTGCACAGATTGTTTTTTTAAATTATGTCTTAACATTGGGTAGCCCAAGGCCTAGAGTTACATTATAATATTGATCTGAATTGTTGCAAAGCTTGTGCCTAGAATTTTTTCAAATCTTAAATCTTCTGGCTACTGTAAGATGTGAAAATCATATTGTATTTACAGATGGTCTCAATCAAATGAATATCACACTTGGAACATTTATTTCACAGATCTGGTCACAACCTGACACACCACTGTCTTATTTATTACACATTGTTCAGGCAACATAATTTGGTCTTACAGATAATGGATTTACACAGATTTTATTTTGATTCTTGATATTCATCTTTTGTCTCTAATCATATCCCTATCTTAAAGATGTGTATGGGACCATCTCTAGATAATAGGAGACTTTGTTAGGTTGTTGTTTGAGCTATGATGTGAACTTTGGCTTAGTTTTAGATGAATGTTCATTAGAGCAATTTATTTTCTAAACTATTGTGGAGGGGAAAACAACCCCTATGAGATACATGATGCAATAGTCAAATGCATTTGCAATCAAGAAATTTAAAAAGTAAAAATTTAGTTAGTTTTGATCTTTTAGATTTGAGTACATCTTTTTCTGTAATGAACACTCATCTAAAACCAAGTCGAAGTTCACATCATAGCTCAAACAACAACCTAACAAAGAGTATGGACAACAAAAAGAGAACTACAATAGCAGCTCCAACAAGTCCCTTAAGATCTACAATGTAGGTACCTCTGCTATAGAATCATAAGACTTGGCCATTCTTGTGCTTTGTCTTTGATCAAGAATGAAAGGGTACTATTCACCTCATAAATCATATTGAAAATGTGAAGTGGATCATGTTACAAACTCCATCAAAGGTATGATCCTCAGGAATAGAAATCATACTGAGATTTTTTGCCAAATCCAAGTTCAAGCCTAAAATGTGCCAAGCAAACCTGAACCAAGTATGAGTCTCAATTATATTGCACAAACATCCATCATTGATGATCATGAAGAAATATTGGTAATGCAAATCACGACAAAGAAAATGAAAAAGGCATTCAAAACAAAAAAGTTAAGGATAAGACAAAGCTATGATTTTCTATATCCCCAATTTAGGATAAATTAGTAAACATAAGCAGGTGGAGATAGGAATTACCGTCACCTATGCTAAATATATGATCATAAAATGAGTGTGATTGTTATGCAAAATGAGTCAAGCAGAGAAGGAATTCAAGTACATAGACAGAGTACTAAAGACAAAACTGGAGAAAAATTTCAAATCAAATACCGTTGAAGTGCAATTCAAGTGGATGACCAATAGTAAAGTGCTTCAAGTGTGGGAGATGGGGTCATTGCAATCAAGGTTTCCTTGAGAAAGAAGCATAGGAGAATGCTAAGGAGTTGTGCTGGTGATGTTCTCCAAGCAAACACAAAGATGATGAGTATCCAAACCACAAGCCACCAACTATATAGAGGACTCAAGATTATCAATGGTTCAAACATGAAGTCAAGCAAAGAAGGCTGATTATCTTGAACTAGTTATGAAGAGGGAGTACCTCAAGGAAGAAAAGCAAGACATTTCAAAGGAATGGGAAAAGGTAGTTGAGCGAGATATTCTATGTGATGTGATTAATGGGCCAAAGAAAAAGGGTCAATGAATGGAGAAGGATATTGATCATAATAACATTAAATTAGCACAAAAAACTGAAAGTGTAAATGGAATTCAATTACACATTTAAAAATGGTAAAAATAAATAAATTTAACATTAAATCCTGAACCCTAAAAGTAAAAACAATAGTTTTTTTTAAATGTTAAAAAAGGGGGAAAAACATGAAAAAAACACAGGCTATTCAATAACCTAATTTTTTCAAAAAAAACTTGGGTTTGACTAGGTCAAAGCCATGCCAGTTTGACTTAGCACGACCCAAGCAAGATGAAATGTGGTTACTCACATTTTATTCATGTTTGGCTTCTATACTATTGATAATCAAGTCCAAAAGATGATTAAAAATGCTGATCCGCAATATTGGAGTTCTACATACTCTTTTTGAAGGTGTTTTCTTTAATAAAGAAAAATATTTGTATTGAGTATAAAATGAAAACACAAAACCCCTTTTATATAGTTTTAAGAAGAGGGTTGTTTACAAAGATTCACTGAGGATGCAAAGATGAATTGTTGATAAATATGTTGAAATTGAAAGTGATGGTGAGTTTGAAAAATACTAGTCGCATGCATGTGAAAATTTGCACCATTTTTAGTGGACTAGGCATAATGGTGAAACTGAAGATAGCAAACCAATGATGGGTGGCATGCAAATGATAATCCAATGGTTGTTATGTGAGCAGTCTTCTCATTGAAACACTAAGTTATGATAAGGTCTTAGAAATCAACATGCATGTGAAGGTCATCAGTGACGAAAGATAATTCTCGGTAGTTGTTTAGGAGTGAACCTAAATCTAGAGAAAATATTGAGGAAGATTGGGTAAGCCAGCCTCGTGCCCACCTTGATTGCAGATATACATGGTAAAGCAACACTGAGTTGAACCGAGAAGAATTTTATGGGATAGGATTTATCAATTGGAAACTATAAGTGTTAGTGTTAACTTGGATTTCAAAATGATTGCAAGCAGTACAACCAAATAAATAATTCCAAAAGCTTGTTAAATGGTGAAGATAACTAACAGATAAATTCATCCAGTTTTTAGTTGGATGATCACTTTGGACCAACTAATGGAGTGTTGATGCCACAAAAATTGTATAGAGAGTAAGCTCAACTCAAACAATGGCATTCAATGGCAGAGGTTTAGTATAAATTTTTTGAAGGCAAGAGCTCTTGCTATGTGCTTTGGAGAAGAGTGACATGTGAAAGTTGAATGAGAAATTTAAGGTCACTAGTTGGATATGGACCAATATCACTTGCTAAACCTACCTTACATGTAATTGGAGATGGTCTTACCATTATGTCTAACAAAATAATGATAGTTCTGTAGTCCTTTTTTCAAAATAATGATAGTTCTGTAGTCCTTTTTTTTTTTGCCAACTTTTTATGATTACTTAGACTATTTAAACATTTCCCTTTCCCTTTGTTTTAAAATGAAAAAAAACGGAAAAGAGTTGTCTTTTGTTCATTTTAAAGGGAAGAGATTTTATTAAAAGCCTTCTTAAAGTTTTACCAGAAGAGTGAAAAGCAAAAGGTAAAGGAGTTAAATTTCAAGGGGTTTAATAAAGCTTTCAATAAATCTCTTTTGTTTCCCTTTATGTTCATGCCAAGACAGAGAAATATCACACATACATGGAATTGTATGAGAATGAGAATGAGGGTAAATGAAAATTAAAACTCTTTGTTTGAGCGCCAAAAAGTGTGAAAAGCAAAAGGAAAAAGGTTTCACGTGCAAGGAAAGGAGGAGAAAATTGAGGTAAAGTCTGAGTTTCACAATGGAGGTTGAGCAACTAGGGTTTCAATCGACGTGAACACTATCCACGCAACAGTTCCCAAGATAGCAAGAGCCAGTTATGAGAAGTATTAAGTTCTTGGGCGTGATTTCAGGTCGTGGAAGCAGCAATCAAGGCAAAGGAGAAAGCTCAAGTTCAGGAAGGAAACTGCAACTTTTCAAGGAGGAAGCCCCAGTTCTGCATACACAACTCCTTAATGGCTGCCATGATCAGTGCCTCGCTGTAGAATGAGGTTTGCTATGTTTCATCACTCTATTCTTCATGAATCTGATTTTTCAGAGGTTGTTTTTGCTTCATTTATGAGTGTTGAGTGATACAGAGGGCTTCTTCTCCTCTTTTGTTTGATTATGGAAGTTGTACCTTTGTTTGAGATCTCCATTACAAGCCACGGGTTAGATTTTATTTGAGTATGTATTAAGGCATGCTTGTTAAGAAATAATGGCTGCATCTTAAGTCTCCATGTCTTATAAGAATGATGCATGGATAAGCACGTAGGGTTTATTTTCCATGAACACCTTATCAAGGATTCAAAAAATGAAGGGCTGGAGACAATAGTAAGTAACATGAAGACAGTCCCTTCAAAAGGGAAAAGGGATTTCATTTTCAAAGAGGCAGATGTACATTGTAAAGCTAGCACATGGAGGCACTCTCAAGCTTTCAAAATGCAAGGCAATAAAGAAGGACCTAAGGAATCAATAGAGCATAGTCCGATTAGGAATGAGAGGAGTTGTTGGCATAGCTGCCAAGTGAATATTTTTAAAGGCATTGAATTTTATGAACTGTATGGTCAATAACAATCAGTCATCATTCATTAAAAAGGACTATATAAACAAGTGAAACCTCAAGCCATCAGTGTATATACAAAATGGAAGACACAGTGAAAGCCAGCATGCTAAAGACAATAGCAGGCCTGTGACAATTGACCAAAGGTAGCATTCGAGGTTTCAAAGGACATACTAATTGAGCAATTAAGGGCAGTTTTCAGAACAAGAGAAGTGTAGGAGGATTCAAAAAGGAGTTCATAAGGTGACAGTCACCATTCACTCAGAGAGCAACTTCCTGTTTAAAAGGCATTTGGCCATAACCATGAAAGTAGTAGTGTGTGTTAGGGCAGTCACATTAAAAAGCAGTCAATCATCAGTGATATGGAGACAACAATATCATCGTAAAGGCAGAGCATGAAGGCAGTGGTTTGTATCGTGAATATTGACAGTGTTTTTTTTAAGTAACAGTCAATCAAATAGTCTCATGAATGGAAAGAGGACAGTAAAGTTTTCAAGGAAGTGACCTACTTGATGGTGGCTCACAACTGTACCGTGGTATTGAGGAGAATCTTGGTGACTGTACAATGCTCCATAGTGAACAGAGAACTTCTAAACAAAAAGGAAACAATTGATGTTGGTGTTAAGCAAGAAGATCGTGGTTAGAGTTCTCATCAAAGGGGACTATATGCAAGAGTTATGGAGCTATTTGGTAGGATTAGCTACCTTATATCAAGAAATTTGCTGAATGGTCTCAAATAATGATTAGAGATAGCAGAATACATATGTCCCGATGAGTTTCTAATCCATATAGTTGGGGATTGGCCTCTAGAGCAGGCAATGTACTT
>VDFB02260191.1:0-178953 GCA_007258455.2 Sequoia sempervirens | reverse complement strand
AGATTCATTCTTCTAGGTTCTTGTGCCAATTGCCTTGTGCCACATTTCCCTCCATCTATTTAGTCATCTGGGTCTGCTAACATCCTCTCAATTCTCTTCTCTTGCTTTGATAACCTGATGATGGATCATAGTGTTTGATCAGAAACATTGGTAACAAAAATCTACACGGTTAAATCCAGAAGAAAATATTGACTAAATCATTATGGACTGTGGAAATTTCATGAGTTTGATTCTTTTAATTAAGTCTAATTAGTGGAAAAAGGCATCATCAAAGATTGAAACCTTCGATGACCTTATATATCAGGGAGCACATTCCAAGTTAGGAAATCATCAAGTTAAAAGCCTATAAAAAGCAATACCAATCTAATACTACTTATTGCTGCTATTTGAATTTATAGCTGATTGTGCACTACTACTACAATATGTTATTCAATTGTGCTGTCATATTGATATATTGCACTTTCCTAACTAACCCATGAAAGAACACACTTTGGACCCAGTGCATGATAACATCGGTGAACCCAACATAGAAGCATCAGGAAAGTTTTGTGTGCTTATTCGTTGTTTGGTTAGGAAACTCTTGTTCAGAAATTATCGGCAAACAAAGTACTCCAATCAACAGGTATACTTGGATTGCATCAGTCAAAAACTAGCAAAGAATTAATAGATGACCCAAATCTGATTGGATAATCATTCAGTTTCAGCTGATTGAGTGATTAGCCATCCTATGAGTTATTTTCAGAATAGTTGAAGAGGAGGAAGATTTGTATGGTATTGACATATTTGACTCGGGAAGAAATAGTTTTGCCATTTTGGCAGAAGCCAAAAATGTCATAATGGGAACAGTGTGGCAAACATTTCCGCAGCAGGCAAAATCATCCCATGTAAAACAAAATAGCAAAGCCAAAACTCATCTGAGGAGCTGAATCAAATTCTCATTCCATCTCTCTGTATAGTGTCATGTCCCTGCTATTGTAATGAGCCATTTTATTTCCTATTCGCGGCACTCAGTATCAAACCCCAGGCGCTGATATGCATTAATAGCTTCTCTGTCAACAATACCATAGAGGTGGCCGACCTAGAAAAGAAAAGAATAAACTCAACAGCAGCGATTTATATAAATTAAGGGCCGACTGAGAATAAATCGATTATTAGGGGCAGCGCTTGCTTTAAAGGAAATACAAACTTTAATTAAATTAAAAGCAACATAAAAGGCAGCACTTGGTCATAGAATGGTGTGTCTTTTAATAATGAATAGAGGCGACCCTCCCGATGAGAGATATGAAAAGAAGAAATTCATTGTGAAGAGGGGATATCGAAGAATAGAAATCGATTTGGGAATCTAAATAAAAACAGCAGATTGCCCCTCACAAACAGCAACAGGAAGAAGTAATAAAAGGGAATCGAACTATTAAAGGATAACATTAATGAAATTAATTATCCTTTAAATAGATAGTTACAATTGGCACAGCAATCAAATGAAGAGACATAACCATTCACCCCATCGTGGGTATTAAAAGTGAAATATCTCAACGCAGAAGATCATCGGTTGGGGAGCAAATCAACTCAGTCTGAAAATCAATAACATCTGGGCATTAAGTCATCAATCATCTGATCAGATAAAGAAATCCTGTAATAGAGGTTTGCATCCTCTAAGTCAGAAATAATCAATTAATTAACATTTGTGCAGCAGCCCGATTTCCTGAGTTGGTCGTATGAGATCTTATTTGCAGTTATATGGTGCAGCATAATTTAGTATGGGTGATTATGATTATTTAATTAGGTATTCAAGATACTAATGACACATTACAGTTATGGCTGCTTCCTTAGTTATGGCTGCTTCCTTAAATATGATTGATATTGGTTGTCATCTGATTTAAATGTTTTAGCCTTGATAGAGGAGGCTTACAAGAGGGGAACAGCAATGGGGCACTCTCCTAGGTACACCACCTCAAGATGGAGGACCAAGTAGTCCTATAATGGGGAACCAATGTGTTCCATAATGGAGGACCAAGTAGTCCTATAATGGGGAACCAAGTAATTCCATAATGGGGGACCAAGTAGTCCTATAATGCGGGACTAAGTAGTCTCATAATGGGGGACCAAGTAGTCCCAAAGAGGCAAAGGGGGTATCCATTTGGGGTACCAATGGTACAACGCCTTGGGCCTAGGAGAGATGGCATTTTCAGGGCACCCATTGTAATCTCACCCCTCCATCATGGTGAATCAGCACAAGAGGCCAAATCACAGAGAGAGGGAAATGGTTGGCAAGATGAGTCCTAGGCACTCCATTGGGTCATGTTCTCCCATACTCTCCTATGTTTGAACCCTCCAAGGATGTTAAAATACTTTGTGATTGAATTAATAATTGGCCATGAGTTTACTAACATTTAATTATGATAATCTGCTAATTGGTATTATTGTGGTAAATGATTATTATCTGCTAATCAGTATGATTGTGGTAAATGGTTCTAATCTGTGTGCAGGGCTTCAATCAGGTGAAAGATATTCTCTAACCCCTTTGTGTATTTAAATTGAGGATTTAGGGAAAATTTAGGGCATTCCCAATTAGGAACATTACAAGTGGTATCAGAGCATGATTCTACCAATCTGAGGGAAAAAATAGTTGATGGTAGCCAAACAACCTTGATAGCCTTAAAAAGGGAGAAAAAGAGAATAGCCCCAAACAACAACCACAACCAAGTCCACACAAGAAAGGAGCAAATGGAAAACGAATTTAGAACCTTCATGGAGCAAACAGCCCAAGCCTTACAAAATATAAATAATACCATGAACTCTCTTAGGCCACACCAAGAAGATATGTTTAAATGACCCCTTAATACATTTACTGGCCCTACTTAAGTGTGTTTCTTGAAGAATAATCCTGTTAAACATCATTAAATACACTTTAATTCTCGACACCCATTAAAATTTCCCTGGTGGGACCAAGTCACCACCTGGGATGACTCAGTCCCACTTGGCACAAAAATTAAAATTATTTCAAAATTCTGGCGATATATTATTCTCTTAACCTTAAGGTCAGCCTGTGATGTATTTTTGGGAAATTTTGTATAATTGTGTATAAATATAGGGTTTTCCTCACATTTTCACCCCCATAATTCATTTTCAAGCAATCCATTCATTCACTTAATCATTCAAGCAATTATCAAGCATTTAGGCATTATCAAGTCTACATTCATTGGAGCATCTACTTGCATATCTTCATATTTCTACATCAAGGGTTTGGTGAGTTGTAGCATTGCATGTTGTTCATTCATCATTATCTTTCTATTTCATTTCATTTTCAAGGGTTTGACTACAAAACTGGGGTTTGACCAAAGCAAACCCCTATTCACTAACCCTTAACCCTTTTTCCCCTCTTTGCATGTGTGTTTTGTAGGTCTTGTATGCAAATTTGTCCAAGAGAAAGGTGTTAAAACGTGTCATAATTTCATCAAAGTCA
Organism: Sequoia sempervirens; assembly: GCA_007258455.2. Classification (NCBI taxonomy): domain Eukaryota; kingdom Viridiplantae; phylum Streptophyta; class Pinopsida; order Cupressales; family Cupressaceae; genus Sequoia; species Sequoia sempervirens. The sequence continues at coordinate 175,490 of VDFB02260191.1, read as the reverse complement.
ACAAAGCTCTCAAAAAATCTTGGAGATCACCTACAGACTGAATTTTGTAGATTCAAATCCAGACACCTATCAGGAACCAAAGTGCAGACCAAGAGCTATAGATTGCATCTTCAAAATTCTTGAAATCTGAAGGTGGACTAAGTCACTATCAGTGGTGAATTAGTCCCACTATCAGGCCTGAAAATTGTTTTTTGCATTTTTGGATACCCTTTTGGCTAAAACCTGTTCTGACAGAATCTCCTTGAAACAGGACTAAGTCGCCCAGATTGGTGTAAGTGTCCTAGTTGGCTTCAATAGTGAATTATGCAAGATTCCAGAGCCTCTCTACATCACATTCCAATTTTCAGGTGCACCTCTCCAGTTTTATTCATTTTTGTTACAATTTGTTTACATTCTTAGATCATTTTGCATACAACATTGTGTTTTCAAACAATTCACATTTCATTACTTTTGCATTTATAATCAACATCTTTTACCATTTTATTGCATTTAGGACATTACATTTAGGCATATTTCAATCATATTAGCATTATTCTTGAGTGAACCCCCAATTTTTTGTGGAATACCTTTCTCCTTTTAGGTGAAAAACCCTAGAAGTGTAAGAGAGCCCCCTTTCTGCAAAAATTTGTGGTTCAGTACCAAAGTGGTGGACACTTTGGAAAATTTGGAGGCCTATATGGAGATCACAATTTTGGATGTGAAGCATAAGGAAAATGGATGATAAGTTTATTATCTAAACCTAAGATCAATTCCACTTTTCCAAGGGTTTCATTAGGATGCAAATCAACAAGGTGCATAGATTGACTTTCAACCTCAAAGGTGATCTAATCAGACCTGGATCTAATCCTTTTGAGTCTTATAAATGAATTGGAAATGATTTTTAATGATTAACCTAATTGAACTATATGACCTAATATAAAAAAATGCAATATCCTTAAGATGAACAGATGAAAACAATAATTTGTAACAAATTTGGGAGAGGCAGAGTGATGTGTACATGTCACGAAAATTTGAATTCACTATGAAAAGAGGGAATTAGATTCCTAGGGGTGTATGAGTCTTTGGTGAGGGTCCTAAAACTAATTTTTTAGTCCTCTAATGTTGGATCTGAGCTCCTAATTCCTAGTTACAGAGTTGTCAAAATGTTGTCAATAAATTTTGTAGGTGATTTTACGTGGCTTGAAAACTTTAATGACAACAAATGAAAAAATTAATGAATTGAATTCAAACTTAACTTAATCCTCCTTAAACCTATAACCTTTGCATTCAAAGAGAGGTAATATTTTGTTCCATAAAGGGGCTTGACTCAGTCAAACCCCGAGTAAGTGTTCCCACTTCCACAATGGTAAAATTTCAATGATAAATGATAATGGAAAGGAAGGAAGGATGAAATCACAATATGCTACAAATCACCACCCTTAAATGGATACCTTATAGGACTGAAGTCATACACATCTCGTCAAGTATTTGGACTTTTCTTGCTTGAATGCTTGAGTACTTTGGAGACCTACAAAAGATGTTAGCCTTCACAAAATAATGATAACATGAACACATATAAACTTTGACATGATGTTGGATCTTGAATTATTATAATAATTCTTTAAAATGTTGCTCTTGACTTGATCCTAAATGCTCTTGATAATAATATTTTCTCAATAGTGTGTCTCCCAAAAGTCTTCTATTTTCAAATGGTGAAAAGACTAGGGATTTATAGGTATTTTTCCAATTTCCCAAAAATTAGATTTCAAAAGCCAACACTTGAAATTTGAATTTTGGATGTTAAAATACCACCAACAACACATTTTAATTTGGGCCCTAAATAATAAGGGTAACCCATTCACCCATAGGAAAATGGGTCATGGCAAAAATTTCTAGGACACACTTAGTCAGGAGCAAAATAAAAATAGGTTAAATTTATTCAATACTTGCAATCCTTTGGAAAACAATAAAAATTAGACCTTGGAATGAATAATTTGGAAAAACAGGAGCTTAATTAAGACCAATAAATTAGGGGGATAAAACATAATGTGAAATTGTTAAGGGTGACAATTTTCTACACTATATTTAGCCCCCACTTTAGTGAGAGTACATGAACTTATGCTCAAACTCACACTAAAGTAGAGAAATATATGTCAAGAGGGGTTAAAATGTATAAATGTTGAAGAGATAGGATGAATAAGGATCAAGGGAGGTGATCAAGCCCCCAAGATCTAAGATTGCATGGAAAACTAACATAGGCACAAAGGAACACATGCACATGTATGATAGGTAGCAAGATAACATACACAAACATACAACATAAAACATGAAGTATATATGATGAAAACACATGGCATGATGGAACATAAAGATGATGAAGAGAATAAAATAAATACGATGTAAACACGAAGAATACACACAACAAAACACAAGGAACTAGTACTAAAAGACTCAAGTCGGTAAGGCAAAGAGACCTCAATCTTAAATTGTCTCAAATACCAAACATCATCCATTGAATAAATGGATGCTCCCATGAGGACTAGCAAGTTTTGATATGTCACATCACTCATGAGCCACATGGATCTATTATCAAGCAATATATGGATAGGTGTCCATACAATATAATGGGTTCCATAAGTCTAGCAAGGTGTATTATGCGAAGCACTCATGAAATACATGGCTCCACTGGAAACAAAGGTGTGTTATTCTAGGTAGCCATGTTAAGGTTGTTAATGACTCACACCATAGCAAATCTCAATGAATCACAAGTTGGAAGCCACATGGGATAGTGAGGATTACTTTTCACTACGTTAGCCCCCAAGACAAGCTAGCAAAATGAGAAACACACTATGTGTCTAGTGAGAATCATTTGTCACTAGGTGTGTACCCATAACCATACCAAGAGTTATACTCCATGATAACTCTGATAAGGTGCTATAAAAAATTATCAAAATTCTATGTTAATGCAACATGTTGTGCAGTTTTCACACACACACACACACACCGCTGAAAGTAGGGACCCTCTTTTACTTTCCTTTTTTGGTGTTTTGGCCCTTGGTTTTTCTTGAGGTTTTGTTGCCTTAGCACGTGCTTGAATGATTATCTTATTCATCCAAATTCCCCCCTTCTAGGAAGCGCTTTGAAAATCTAATTTTTTGAACTCATTTCGGGTTTTGGGCTCTTTTTGAGAAAATTCCCTATGGGCGAAATTCCCTGGTTTCCTTGAAAACCCATGGTGGCTACTTTACACTGTGATCCAGGGATTTTGGTCCTTCACAGAATTCTGCATGGATCGAATTTTCCTAAAATTATGTCCCCTTGTCGGATTCTCAAGTTTTGGCTTGGCCTATCTTGTCGACTGCATTAATGCTCGTTTGTATGATTTATGCGGCAGGTGTTTAATCGATTTTGGGGAGTTTTGTGCCATTAAGTTTTATCATTTTCCTCCTATTGATCTAAAGTGCTTGATCTTGAGGAATTGGTCAGATTTGGTGTGTTCGATTTGTGAATTCTTGGACTTGGTGGTGATTTTCCTAGGTGTCATCTATTGTTGGCAAGGGAACTAAAGATTGTTTTTTGTCATTGTTGTAATCGAGTTTCACTTCATCAATGGTACGTATTCATTGCCATGATTTTTTATTGTTGAATGTGAATGATCTTTGGCATCTTGAGGGTGCTTGGAGTCCAAGTTTCTACATGTTTGGGGCATTGAACATCTGGAAACTAGGGTTGTTCGATTTCGTTAGATTGGTGATCCCTAAGTGAGCTTTTTGAGCTTGTTTTTGAATTTCATTATGAGGTAGCTTACTTGTTTAGGCCATAAGGAATCTTCTAAAACCTAGCGAAATGAGTAAGTTGAGCCCAAGCTTGTACTGTGCATTCATGGCAGAATTTTAGGCTTTTGTGCTTAGGGAATTACCAATTCCTTTCGATTTACTTTAGGGTGAGCCTCAAATCAAAAGATGATCTACAGGAGGTTCAAATCAAACTGGTTCCAAGCCCAAGATCCTCAAATTTGTGATCGTTCGATGAATTTGAGTGAGTCACGAGAAAATGTTGACATTCAATATGTCAAGATTTTCGCAGAATTCTTTAATTGTCGGAATTCCCTGATTTTGCGTTTTCTCCTCATTTCCTCGAAATCTGCAGTGATCCAGAGTTATCCCTACTTCTTGGATTTATGTTCCCTCTAGATTTTACCAAAATTTCGTTTGTTCCTTCATTTTTCTAGAATTTGTAGACTATTGCTATTTTTGCAAATTTTTGTCCTGGGCGGAATTCTCTAAAACTTTGTTGAAAATGAGGAACCGAGAGATAGCATGATTTATTAGCTGGTGATTATGCATTGTATGATTGATTTGAATTACCTAAAGATGTATCATGTTGTTTCTAGTTAATGACAGTTGATTAAATTATTATTGGGTGCTTTTATGTTTATTTTGCTAAAATCTGTCTGGTTGGGAATCTTCTGAAATTCCTCTCTAGCCTAGATTTTGCGGGATGACTGAAAACTCAAACTTTGATATGATCAATTCTTATGAGGTTTTAGTGAATTTTACTTATCATGGAACTCATATTAAGGTTGAATATGTCATTTATGATTAATTAACTTGGGTTTCATGTGATCTTTATTATGGTTTCTTTGTTGGATGCAGGCTGAATCAAGTAAGGTAGTGACAAGTGGAACCAAGGGTAGAGTGATGGATCCAAGTGCAAAGGGGTCTTCTGTTTCTGAGGCAGAAAGAATCAAAATGGATATCAAGAGTAGAATCCCTGAGCAAGTTGACTGATACTAATGTTGGATTGTGGGATTATGAATAGTTCAAGACAAGGATGGCAGCACAGAATCTCCCTTTTCTAGCCAGAAGGACATTGGAATCAGGGTTGGCACATGTAGTTGGATTCCCTCCTATAGTACAGTGTTATGAATTGGTGCTCAATTGTGCTAGACACTATGACAAAGATACACAAAGGATAGTTGGCCCTCAAGGAAGAATTGTGGAAAATCTAAATCTTATGTCTATAGCCTAGACCTTTGACATGCCGGAAAAATCTCATGTGGTGGCTTTTGATATAGATATGGCAAAGAAGTTATATTATGAAGATACCATCAAGGCCCAACATGTCATCAATTCCTAGTTGGAGAAGCCTAAGTCTCACTTTTCCAAACTACCCAAGCAGCTATTCAGAGCAAAATTTAAGAAGGAATACTATGATGTTATCACCCTTCTCAGTAGGGTGGTAGGGTTGAAGAGTGCAGGAGTGTTTGAGAATTGGATGTTCCATGTCATTGTGAGGATGGACCAGAATGTTAACTACCATTGGGTAGGCATTATAAGTGTCATGATTCATGAATAGATGTGTAATGTCCTACAAACGAAGACCTTCACAATGACCTCCTACTTGGTTTATGCACTTGCACGATTTCATCCATACAAGGGACTAAGTACAAGGGGTGTGTTTGGACAGGATGTAATCTATGAGGTTTATCCATAGCTACACCTAGGTAGCTCGAGCTATAGGAGGGTGAATGATGCATCACCATGTACATCACTAGGTTGCTCCAAGGTGCAAAGCATGTAAGGATATCTGATAATGCCAAGGAGCTAATCAAAAGGTATGGGGCTTGGTTCATACAGTTTCCCACCTTTTCATATATAAGGATAGATGGTTGTCAGAGGGCTCCATACAAACTTCGTAGGTATCCCACAAATCACACTATACTTTTGGAGGTCACAAGGAAAATATGTGATTTTGATGCAACTGTGAAAAAGGATAAGCATAAGACTGGATTTGGTGGAGATTTTCCTCTAAGGATAGGTAGTAGTGAGGCATGCCCTTCTATTAATTTGGCATATGCTTCTAAAGAAGAAATGAGCACTCTTGGATTATCCTTTCATTCCAAGAGATCTAGGTTTGACAGGACTAGCAAGGCACAGAAGAAGGCTAGCAGAGAATATAGTCACAAGGATGATATAGAGGACTATTGGGCCGATTGTAGTGATGAATTTGAGATCAGAAGGAAGAAGTTTTCCAGGCTACCTGTTAATTTGGTTCGGCTATATAATGTGAAGGCGATTCCAGATCAAGTTGAATATTATGGAGATTTGATTTAGGGCCATGATTATGAGGCAGTGAAGGATAAATTAGTGGGAGAGGTAGACTGGATGGAGGAAGAGAAAACAAATTTAGAGAAACTTATGACTCTAGTGATTAAGTATACAAAGTTATGGCTCAATCATAAGATGTGGGAACTAGAAAGTGAAGGCGTGCAATGCACCTATGATTTAATGGGAGACTTGGAGTCTAATTCCACTTTTGAGGAGTCAGCTGAGCAAGATCCTAAGGGTAAGGGCAAGGTGAGCTCTCCTTTTAAGATCAAGATTAAAGATGTTCAAGCGGAGGAAGTACAGGAGGAAGAAAAACAAAGAAAGCCTATTGCAATGAAGAGGAAACATATTTCTAGGACAAATAATTCAACAAAGGATGAGGTTGAAAAGGAAGATAAAGAGTTTAGTGTTCTTGTGCCCAAGAGAAGAAGGATAGTAAGATTTTCATAGAAGGAAAAGGAAAGCTCCAAGGTAGGGGAGGAAGTTAGCCCACCTGTGATAAATGTGGAGAGCTCGGGAGAAAGGACACACGTATATACAAGGAGATCAAGAACTCCTCCTAAGGATAGTGTGCCAAGGAAGGATGCTCCTTCAGTCATTCCTACTACAGAACAACATAATGATATTCCTCTTTCTAATGAAGCTCACAGTGAACCAAGTGAATCCAAGGAGGCGAAAAGTCATCAAGATCCAGAAGGAGGAGAATTTCAAGAAGGTGAGCTTTATAGTGTTGAGGAAGAAATAGAGGTGTTGTAGTCTCCCCTGATAACTTATGAAGATTCACCTGCTAGGAGTGAAGAAGATAAACCTCCTCAGAGAGAGGAAATACTGGTTAGGACTCCATCACCGGTACATGAAGGAGAAGAGCATGGAAAATAAAAGGAAGAAACAGTTGAAGAGATTCCTGAGAAATAGGATTTGAGCAAATATCCACCCAGGGATCAACAGGATGAAGTTGGACAAAGTAATGTGCAATTTGATTCGACTGTTCTAGGATGGTTAGAAAAAGAATTAAGGAGTAAATAGATTATTGTAGATGATACTCCTCCCAATTTGGATGAATTATTGGCGAATATAGGGAAGGGTAAAGCAAAGAAGAAAGCCAGAGTCATCTCAAAGATTGAGAGAGATGAAGCAAATAACCAGGTGGTTCACATTGCTACTCTTGCTCCTGATAATAATAAGGATGATGTGACTAGAAGTGATTACAGTGTGTAGACCATTAACCTAGGGCCTACTTCCATGGAACAAGAGATTGAAGAGTATGAAGGCTCTAGTGTTGCGATCTTAGGTAGGTTGACAAAGGAAGTGCAAACCAAGCAAGAGTTGAAGAGGGAAAATGAGAAATTAAAGAAGTATTTGCAATATTTAATGAAGCCCTTGCAATCCATTAGCTCCTCATTATTCACTGCTAGCTTCTTGCCACAAGAAACAATAACTGAGATGGAAAGAATGAAAGCTACTACTCATGCCAAAATGAGTTGGTTATAGGAGGTGCGAGTTAGGGGAGACAATGCTATCAAAGACCTTTCCATTGGTGGAGATGATATGAGGTCAATAGATTGGTTAAGGAATGTATTAGCTCAAGATAAGGAAGATGTGGATCTCTTGTTACAAAGGATTAAAACCATCATGGATTATACTGAAGATAAATTGATAAGTGATGGAATTCTTCCTTCCTCCAAAGTTGCAGAACCCTGGGAATGGTTTGAAGTTTTGAAAATAAGGAAAAGGGTTTTGAAGAAAGTATATAAGCAGGGGAAACAAATTGAGAACACCTTGACTAAAATCTACAACAAATGCATTGCTTTCTTTGAGGTTATTATAGGAAGAAAGAGGTTTGCACCGAAACATTTGAGCTTGGAACAGTTGAGAAAGTGGTGGTAAGATGTGTATTCCCCAATCAATGAGGACCCAGTCACTGAACATCAATTGGATGATGCAGCCACCTACATTGCAATAATGGATAAATATCAAGCCAATAAGGTGGATTGGGATAAAGTTATTGAGCAGACAAGAAAGGACATTAAATCAATTGAAAGGAGAATTAAAGTATTGGATATGCCACCTATAGCCGACTTGGGCAATATATTTTTGATGGTGCAGGATAGGATGGGGTGAGATAAGTACAAAGGAGGAAGCAGTTAATGCAATTCCTCATCAAAATTTGTGCTTCCCCATTATTTTTCTTCTTCCTTCACATTAATTGGACCGAATTACATTGGGGACCCTAGGCCAACCTAGATGAGCCCAAGCATTTAATGTTATTTCATGTTGTTCTAGAACTTCTTGGGCCAACTTGTTTGTGGCCAGTTTTTATTGTAAACCCTAATTAGGATGACATATCTTGATGGGTTTCTATAAATTTGGAATTTTGCCTCATTTGTAAGGGCTAGAGAGTTTTGATAGTAGAGTGAATTAAGCAGTATAGCAAGAGCTAGAGTTAGGAGTTAGCCTTATTTTCAAGCAAGCAAGTGTTGTAACAAAATACTGGAATTGTTGCTACTTTGGGTAATTTAATGCAAGTGAAGACATTTTGATTTGGTGCCTTTCTTGTGTTGAATTTTATCTAGCATGGTTCTTGTGATTCTATCTTTGGAATTGCTCAAGTTTATTTGATATATATTAGGTTAATGTTAGATAAATTGATAGTGTTTATTATTTGATGCTTGAGGTGTTGTAGAAATATCTAGTCCATACTTTTCTCAACCAACTGATTATTAGTTGCTTTGTAAAGTTAGCCTGGACTTTAAATTCACTATGCTTAGTTCAATTATGGATATTTGTTCATTGCAATTGCAATAAGGTTGCTTTGGATGAATGTTTGTGATCTGAAAACCTTTAATACCTTAGAAGATTGCACTATTTCTATAAGATTGCAGATTCATCTGGGTCAAGCAAAAATCAGTTTCTGAGGGATTTGTCCATTTCAAGTGTTTCATCATTTGCATTGTTAATCTTAGGTTTAGTGTAAATTTTAAGAATTTCTCTAATACCTTATCTCTTTTGTTATTTCTTTTATCATTTGGGTTATATTTAGGATTGGAAGTATCATCATATTGCCAAATCTGATAAATCTAAGGATTTAGTATTTTCTTGTAGTAAGGTCCCTTTGTGATTACCAACATTTTCACATTTATCACTGAGTTGTTTATGCATTGTCAAGACCTGACATTAGAGACCTTGGGGTTAGCTCTTGAGGCTTGTTGATAGAGATTTACCTTTCAAGAGAGATAGGATACTTGTATCTTGTCTGACTTGTTGCTTTGCAGAAAACACCATCAATACAACACTAAGTTCAATGCCTATGAACAAAGTGAATAAAAAATTCCATTTAACTCACCTTAGGGAGTGCAAACAAATAATGATAAGACAAGACCAGGACCTCAAGGGATGTTATGATAACACCACCTCAAAAGATCATTTTAACAACATCAAAGGGGAATTACATAATGCATGAAAGGTCACACCTTAGGGAACATCATACATGATATCACCACCAAGAGAGGACAAGTCAAAGAATAGAAAATCCCACCCTAGGGGACACTAGCCATAATATTACCACTAAGGAGAAAATCATAAGCCAAGAAATATCACACTCTTATTACACATCAAGTCTAATATTACAATGAAGGAGACACATCACATGGATTAATAAGACCATAGTTTGGTTGAAAAGGTCACACTTCCTAGGAGATGTGTACTATCATCACTAAGAAGAGACCATTTCTTATGCAAACAAAAATCGGGGAACTATATGCCCCCCCTTAAAATGGTAGTGTACTTTCTACACTAACATTTTAAGGAGATATAAATGGATTCCAATAAGGAATACACTTAGGAAAGGATACCTAACCCCTTGCCCTTAAGTGTAAGGACAAAAGGTGAGCCAAATGGATGATGATATGCTACCCAACTCCTTGCAAGATGATTTACATCGAATAAAATGAATGTGGTAGTGAGCATAGTTGATACTATAACTATCACATGACAAGGAGCAAAGGAAACTATTTTCAATTTATTACATGGTAATATTGGCCACATTAGGATCCAATTCTCTCAATACCTTCTTTAAAGCATGGCATTCATTGGTAAGATGCCCAAGTCTTTTATGGTATGCACAGTAAGACATGTTTGTATTCTTTCCTTTCTTACCTTATCATTCATGGATAGGTGGTAATAGTAATTCCTTGGTAGAGAAGTGTTTGTAAGGCATGTTCAATCTAGGTTATAGTATGTAGAAAAGGTAACTTCTTAAGTCTATAAGGTTTATTTTTTCTTACTTGGTTGATCGATTGTTTGATGTGAATGTGGAGGATCTTCGTAACCTAATCCCTTAGTATCTTTTGATGGTGTTTGTTCTAAAAGGTGATGGATTTCATGTTTATTCTTTATGTCACATCTTTATTTTGTTAAAATCCTAAATTCTTGGTTGTAACACTGCTCTAGGTTGATGGGTGTGTTGGTGAATTTTTTCTCATAAGATAGAGGGGCATGAGTAGGTATGTTTTTATTGTGAGTGTGGTCCATAAAATGTTCCATGTTCATTGGTTGAGGTATGTCTTATGATTCAATTTTGGGATGTAAAAGGTTAAGCATGTCAAGTGGCAGAATTGTAAGAGGTGTTGGTTGTTGACATGGGTTATTAAGCCATTACATTGAGGGATAAAAGGATACATTGTTTTCAAGGTTACATAATGAGTTTTGTATGAATTCTTGCATGATATCTTCATCTTTACCCAAGATATCTATCTCATGAGAACATGCATTATAAGGTGAAGGACCATCAATGTGAGTATCAGGATTAGAATCATCACCAAAAACACAACTTGAAACATCAACCAAATATTTCAAGGAAATCCAAATTTTACCAAAACACATATCCATGATGAGATTTTGCAATAAGGCTATTAAACAACAGGTGAAGGAAACTAAGATAGCAAATCCAAACATATGCTCTTGAGATTATTCTATCATAGAAAGTTGACTGATGCCCAAATAATAGGACAAAGTCACCCAAGGGCATCTGGGTCCTAGTTAGGGGTTCTGGAACTTCAAAGTTTGGTTGTGTACTACACTATTTAAGAATGTTGATTTTACTTGCAATCAATTATAATAGTAAATAAATTTCTACAATTTTCTTAATGCATCCCAATTTAATGCAAAATACAAGTATGCAATGATTTTGAAGATGTTTAAACAAGTTTTAATGCAAATTTTTATATTTGAAATATAATAATTGACTTATTACAAGATGCAAAGACCTAGAAATGGTGAATTTTGAATGAAAAATTTGACCATAAACAATGCACTTTCTTTCACCAAATAAACTAAATGCAAAATTCTTTAGAATATACAATTATGAATTTTAAACAGAGATAGACAAGTAGAGACAAACTGACAAGCCAAAGATAGAAAAGTGTGAAAATTACTATTGATGCACTTGTATAAGGACAAGGTCACCCAAGGACATTTGATTCCTTGATCAAGATTCTAGAAATTGAAAAACTAAATGTCTAAGTTTTTGTTTAAGGTTGTTGTTCCTATCTACAAACAAGTTTGATAGAGACTTTTTTCCAAAATTTTCCAATGCAAAGGAAATGCAAATGTAAGAAAATATTGGAACAAAATGGCACTTTTTTTAATGCAATTTTGAAATGAAAATCTGATCTAAATGACTAAAACACACCCTAATGTAAGATATGATGCAATATTTTTAGATTTAAATTATGACTTTTATGATACAAATATGAAACCCTAAATGAGAAATGCAATCTAACAAAATGATGTAAAACCTAGATCTAGGGTTTGAAAGACTACCAAATCAGAAAGCTATGATGTCAAATGTCGGGTTCACCAAAATGAAACATAGGGAAAATGTGGGATGATGCTAAGTTTATTATCTAAATCTAAGATAATCAATTCCATTTTTCCAAGAGTTTCATTAGGATGCAAATCAACAAGGTGCATAGATTGACTTTCAACATCAAAGGGGAGCCAATAAAACTTGGATCTAATCCTTTTGAGTCTTAGAAATGAATTAGAAATTATTTGAAATGATTAACCCAATTGAACTATATGACCTAATATGAAAATGCAATATCACGAAGATGAACAGATGAAAACAATAATTTGTAAGCAAAACTGGGAGAGGAAGAGTGATGTGTACCTATCATAAAAAGTTGAATTTAGCATGCAAACAGGGATCAAACACTTAAGGGCATATGATTCTTTGACGAGGTTCCTAAAAATAATTTTTTAGTCCTTTGATGTTGGATCTAAGATCATAATTCTCTAAAAATTTCTCGTGTGTCTCCTTCACCACTGAAGATGAAGATGCCATAATCAAATCAAGTACATGCCCAATCAAAGAAGAAAGTGACAAATCAAGACTATATGGAAAATGATGTTGAAAAAGATCCAAATACAAATATGGTTTGACAATAGTTGTGCAATGTTTGCCATCAAAGAGGAGAGATAACCCCTCAAATGTGTCCTCCAAATCTAAAATGTGAGACTCCACAAACAAGGATGCAATTTTTGTCAAATAAGAATCCCAATCAAGAAGACAATTAGATACTTGTAATGAATCACCAACATAAGTTGAATTTGGTCCTGTTGAATAGGAATGATGGAAGCCTCAATCAATGACTTTGCACAAGGAATCACTAAAGGTGAAGGCACATCAACTATCTCTAATGGAGAAGAAGCATCTAAAGAACCCTTGACATCCTTATTTGAAGATTCAAAGTATTCCAAATATATAAACTCCTGCATAGTATTATGATCATAGGGTATTGTTGTGATGTTTTTCACACATCGCCCCATTGCAAATGGGGACCCCCCTAATTTTGGCTTTGCTTTTGGTTTGGTGTTGGTTTGTTTTTGCTGTTGTCTCTCCCTCTCGTTCTGTTTGTCTTTTCGGGGACGTTCTCGTATGTGAGCTTTAACATGAAATTTGGCCAAGTCTGGAATTAGGGTTTTGTGTCTTTTGGTCAGTTCAGGGTTGAGTAAAGTGAATAAATTGAAAACCAAGCATAACATTGTTGTCAGTGTGCTTCCAGCAGCTCTCAGCAAATTTTCATCAGATTCGGAGGTACTTACTATTTTTAGTAAGTGTGAAATTCTGGGCAATTTGTCAGCTATTTTGAGATTCCAATCATCACACGGCATTCAGGGTATATCAGACTGCTTGTATGCAAAATTTGAACGAAAACAGACAACTTACTATTTTTAGCAATCCGGCTTCCAGCACGAATTTCAGGGCTCAGATGCAGAGTTTTTCTTTGCATGTTTGGATATTCCTTCTGGGTTTTTCGAGACCTTCACAATGATGTAACATGCAAGACGAGATGACCACTTTCAGGATTTAGCCTTCCAAGGCTATTTTTAGGGTTTGCATGTCGAGGTTTCTTTTGCATGTCAGGTGATTCCTGATGGGTTTTCCGAGAACTTCGCGATGGTATGACATGCAAACGAGGATTCTCACTCAGTAAGTAACTTGCTATTTTTAGCAGGTGTGTCCCGGCAGCCGCCTCCCAGCAGTTCAGAATCACGAGCCGATCGCAGTGCCACAGAAACAAGGACAAACAGAGATCTTTTGATACGCATGCAGTGCAAGTTAGGGTTTCCAGCTGCGGAGCCTAAAAATAGCCATCCAAAGTCAAAATCTTCAAAATCCGATGTAAACCACTGCGATCAGCGTTCTTCAAGCTATTTGCTGGTGAAATTTTGAGTCAAACGGAGCACTTACTATTTATAGTAAGTCAGATTGGAAACATGCTAAAAATAGTAAATCAGTTGCATGCATCAGTGTCGGCAGTAAGGTCACGTGGTGAGGATCGCCTCATTCGAATTTCAACTCGATCGGAGCTTGGGAGCTATCAGAATCAAGAGCTTACTATTTATAGTAAACCACCTTCAGAAACGTGCTAAAAATGGCAGGCTTGCTCAGAATGGCAGTGTCAACAGAACGACGAGGTGATGAGGATGCAGTGCGCAAAATTTCAAGTCGTTCCAAGCTTCAGAAATGCAAAATTCTGAGGGCTTACTATAAATAGCAGGGCATGAGAAGCTGGCGAGGGCGAGAAAAATAGCTAAGTCAAGATGCTCATCCTTCACACATAGTAAAATGCGCCTTCTTCAACAGACATAATGTTTGAAAATTTTCTAAGCGTTGGAATTCATCCTACAGCAGGGGCAAAATGCGCCCAAGAGAGCTCAGGAAGATTGAAAAATTTTCTAAGTATTAGTGTTCATCCACCTCCAGGGGAAAAATGCGCCCAAACTTGAAGAGGAAAAAGGTTGATGGCAAAATTTTCTAAGTCTGGAGTTCGTCCTTCTCCACACCTCAAATGCGCCCCATGCAAGCATAAGCTGGATAAAGTCAAACTAGTCAAATGTTTTCATCCTCCTCCATGGGCAAAATGCGCCCAAATGCATGCATGTCAAGACAAAAATTAGAAGGTGAGGGGTCACCCCAAGGCGTGGTAAGAGTTTCATCCACCAGCTACATGGAAATGCGCCAAGCATGAGAAAAGTCAAAGCAGTCAGCAAGCTTTATCCTTTACCCTATGTGAAATGCGCCCAAGCTGCATGGTGGAGTAAGTTTGAAAAGGCAAGTCAAGGCGTTGTAAATGCTTCATCCACCTCCCTATGCTAAATGCGCCCAACAAGCAAGTGGTCAAAGGATTCAACAAGTCTATCCTTCTCCCATGGCAAAATGCGCCCAAATGGGGCCACATGAAGACAAAATGGAGAAGGTGAAAAGTCACCAGCTAGGCGTTGAAGGTTCATCCTCCTTCATGGGTAAAATGCGCTCAAGAAATAAAAGGGTCAACTAGTCAAAGATTCTTATCCCTCGCCAAGGTGGAAATGCGCCCAAACAAGCTCAAGTGAAGACAAAAGCGGAAGTTGAAGAGTCATCCAATAGACATGCCTAAATGCGCCCAAGTTAGGATGGTAAAGGTAAATGCAAGCTGGTAAGTAAGGGTGAAAATGATAAGTGCAAGGCATTGAAATTTAGCATTTTCTCCATGAAAGGTGATATGCGCCTAAAGTGATGAGTGATGGGAATTTTTCTAAGGCATTGGAGCTTCAAAAAGATTTTTCAAGTGTGAAGTAAAATGCGAAGTGGTGGTTAGAAGAATAAAATGTGCCAGGCACCTCTATGAATAAAATTTTCTAAGTGAAGTTGATGTCTTGCTCACCAGCCAAAATTTTAAGGTGAAAAATTTCCAAAGCAAAATTTTTCCAGAATGATTCAAAAATTTTCTAAGGCACAAAATATTTTCTCCCTTAGAAAAATGCCTAAGTCTGGAGAGGTGATGGAATTTTTCCTTGAAACACAGCAGAGTTGCCGGAGATGAAGTCGGTGAATGCCAGCTACACGGGTTGATAAGATTTTTTTTTTTCCAAGTCAGAGCAAAATTCTCAGAGGGGATCGAAGAACGAGAACAAAATTGTTGAAAGAATAATCTCCTAAGGTTCAAAATTCAGAGAAATAAAATGAACCCGTTCGTTGTGCACCCATGGGTTCGATGCGTTCTGGAGAAAATTTTCTTCTGGGTATTGAAGATTATCGATGAGGAGTTGATTTTAAGGTCTTCCACACTTGTCGAGAATTTTGGGATGAAGATTTTAAGTGGGCACCAGGTTGATGAATTTCCTAAGGGAAATTTGGAAAATTTTCTAAGGCAAATGTGAAGAAAATATGTTTTCAAGGTGAAATTCTCCAGACGGTGAATTTGAAAGAAATTGCCTAGGTGGATTTGCTTCAATCCTTCGTGAAGATAGTTTACTTGAGCCAGAAATGAATAAAATCGAGGTTATCAGAGCTCCAGCAGGTGAAATGAATTTCTCAAAGATGAAGTTTGTCTAAGGCAAGAATTTGAACACAAAGTTGGCGAACGCTTTGAGATCAAAGCATGAAAATCAGGTAAGTGAGTTAAGTTTATATCATGAAGTATTCTAATACCCCTCTCCTTGCTTGTTTTGCAGGAGAAATGTTGAGGCCAGAGCACGATGACTTGAAGTGGAATCACGATGAAGATGAGTTACAATCTCAAAGAGGAAAAGTTGCAAGAAATTGGCTAAGTATAACTCAAAGTCACGAAGATGAAGACCCTCAAGTGGAAGAAATCAAAGAACAACGCCAAGAAAGAAGATCGAGAACAGTGTGAACGCGTCTACAAATGGAATCTTCTAGAAGGATGATGGTGGACATTATGGCGCATTTATTACCCCACTCTCCTCTGTGGCGGTTTTTAGGGCAATATTATTTAGGGCTGAGGTGGCACGATTCTGGCCACTCTATTGATTGTAACCCTAGCCGTCTTTTGGGACTTGGCTAGCTATATAAAGGGGGAGTCCCCCTCATTTGTAATTCATTAGAAAGTAGACAGTAGAGAGGATCAGAGTAGAATTAGAGTAGAGGGACAACTTAGAGTAGCTTAGAAGTAGATTGATAGTGTAGTTTGGAGAAGAAAGAAAGTTTTCCCTTTGAAAACTTTTGAGGAAATTGTTGTGTAACACATTTTATGATAATAGATCTTTTCATTGATGATGGAATTCATCTTGTCATGAAATGCTAGCAAGGTTTCTTCTTCCTTTCGTATCCAAGTAGTTTAAATTCATGCAAGTAGCTTACTTTGATGTGTGGTGTTTCATTGAGATAGCTTCGCTTTACTCCATACCACTAGCGGCTTGTTGATGATAAGTTCGCCTTGTGTGGTCAACTGGACATTATTTTGTGTTTAACTTCGGTTGTGATTTATATGCTTATATGCGTCGTTGTGATGGTGTATGCATGTTAAGTCATAACTTGAACATCTTTCGCTATTTCCCTTGAAGATTGCACCGATTTTGCTGAGGCTGTCCGACGGAGGCTAGGTGAAATCCGGTTGAAGTCTATTGAAACGAAACTCCACATATCCTGCATTTAGAATAGAATGTTAGTTTCTTAGGCCCTAAACCCCCTTTTACTTTCCGCACATTTCTGATTAGTATTAGGAATCCCGTGCTCACCTGCCAAATCATTCGAATTACATGAAAACCCTTAGTCAGCTGTCTGCTGTCAACCGCCGAACAATTATGTAAGTCCCCTTGAAATACCAACAAATCACATCGAGCC
Source organism: Sequoia sempervirens (assembly GCA_007258455.2). Classification (NCBI taxonomy): domain Eukaryota; kingdom Viridiplantae; phylum Streptophyta; class Pinopsida; order Cupressales; family Cupressaceae; genus Sequoia; species Sequoia sempervirens. Next base: position 158,270 of record VDFB02260191.1, on the reverse strand, counting down.
AAACTGAGCCTATTCGCATTAAAGGAACCTTGGAGTTGAACGCACGAACTTTCTTGCAATCTTAGAGTGCGGAATACTTTGATCAAGAGAGAATAGGGAAGCCGTTGGCAACTTTATTCTGTGTTGGTGCGGTCACGAAAAACACATCAACAGGTATCTTTTCTGTAGAATGAAGAGGCTCATGAACTTTTGAATCATGATCATCAGGGAATGGTGGAGTATCATGATCTCTATATAGCTCCCAAATCTTAGTCCAAAGAGTATGAGGACAATCATAATGATCAATACCTTTCAAAATATCATCATCAACATGCATTGCAATAACCTCTAAGACATCATACCTTTTACAACTCCAAGCAAATTTTTGGAAACCTTTATCTAGAGGGGGAACTAAAATATACAAATGTGGCAACAACTATAGTGATTGGAGATGGTTTATGATGCAATCTCTCCATTGTTTATAGTTTCCCCTTTCCAACATAAGCAGTGAAGGATGAAATGAAAACCCCATAATGAATTATGATTGATCTCCAAGATTACAAAGACATTGACCTTCAATAGCAAATAGAAACTCCCAAATATGATGCACAACTGAAAATGAAGCCTCCCAATGCAAATAAACCTTCTCCAAATTGCAGTATGTCCAAGATATCAACCAAATACCTCAAATTGCAAAAACTCAATAGAATGTCCTTGGAGCTAAATCTGAAAAAATTGAATGCATAGAATGATAGAGCTCTAAATCACCTTTGCAATGTCATTGGAATCTCCAAATTTTGACAAACTGGTAAAAAGATATGAGCTTGAGACTCCAAATGGAAGCAATGACTTCAGTTGGCTATAATTCATACCCACAACAAAATCTAGAAACAATGGCCTGCACCACTATGAAGTATGTGGAACTAGATTTCTATCAATATCTTGTTTATAGAATTTTGATATCGTGGTGAAAAGTTATTGAAAAATGAAAAAAAGTTATATTAGGACAAATCAAGTACTAAGAAGGCTAAGTAGGGGAAAAAATTGAAGATTAATCTGACACAAAACTATAGCCCTAGGCGCTAACGGTTGATCACCAATGTGACTACAAGTGGCTCCAAAATTAAAAAAATCCCACCACCAGGCGAGCGACGAGTGAGCTAGGTGCTGATGGAGACTCCTCGAGTGCCACCCGACAACGATAAGCCCATGGATAGTGATATGACCAAGGGCCCCGTGATATGGGTGATTGGTACTAGAGAAAAGAACTTACAATGAGGGAAACATCAAAATTTGAAGAGTTGACCATGGTCGTAAGACCTTGGGTGAGCAAGAGTTGAGGATACCCAGCAATGGGAGAATGAATGTTGCATACGGCTGTAGACAAGGGCTCTAACAAAATACAACCCAAAGTACTTTCAAATTTGTGGATGTGGTAGGATATAAATGCCACAAGAAAATATTTAAAACAACCCACAATAAAAATATATATGTTGGAACAATAAATGTGCTTGAAATATTTTATAGCTCGTGGAAATATTATTTCAAACCCCACAAATTATTTCACCCACACAATAATTTTAATAGCTCGATAAAAAATAATTCATCTGTAGAATATAAAATATTTTTATTTTTTATTTTGGAAAAAATAATCATACCCATACTCAAGTGGGTCATACGGCCTGCTTAGGTAAAAAAAATTGCCTCTTAAACAATGGACGTTGAATATAGGTGTATTATATATGAATCCTTCTCTCTCGAACTCTCAAAAATTGACGGTGAGGTCCGATTGGGCTCAAAGTGCACCTGAAGCTTTGCAACCTCCATATCTTGCAATTTCTTCAAACCCTCATATAAAGACTACCTCTAGGAGAAAATGTCAAATTTTGACGATTAGATAGGCGTTCCTAGGGTTTTTAGACCTTCTTATCACAATGATAGGGTCAAATCTAACCCAATGTGCTTTAGAAATCAGCTACCTTCAAGATGATGACAACTAGCCCATTATGCAAACCCTTCAACCTGTAATAATCTCCTCAGCTCAACTTTCCAAATATGAGATGGAATTTGCATGGCCTATGCTCTAAAACCATGTTGAAAATATGAATGAACAAGAACCCAATTGAAGCTATGCACACTTCAAAGGATCAACCAAGAAAGACACCATCTACATGAACAAGAAAGTGATGTATCATGAGCAAGAAGTGTCACGTCTCGAACTCGGATGCTCCTTGTTTTGGATTTGTGTGGATTTGACATATGATTAGATGTGTGTGGTAGAATACATAATGAATACTATGGCATTTGGGTGTGATGAAATATGAAATGTTGATTTAATTTAGGAAAATTTGAATGTATTAAATGCAATTTATTTTGAATAAGATGAAAAATGGAAAATGTTATTACAATTCATGAGGTTTACTGTTTTGATTTATATCTTTATGTGGATACTAATCTATTGATTTGTGCCTAAGGGAAATGAGTTATAGGTCATCGAATACCAAGGGTGTGGCTAAGGAGAGAAGGTTAGCTTCTTGGAAGGGTACAACAAGAATGAAACTCTCACATACACACACGTGCACATAGTGTCATTGAGATGCATCTAATTTAATTAAATGCATAATGGTGTGTTTTTCAGAATGTTTATTTTAATTTATGAAGGAGAAATAAAAAGGTGTGATGGAAATAATAGAAAGTAACTTAGCTTAAAGAATTTTATTATGCAAATAAATGCACATGCTTTGTTGAGTGAAAACAATTTTACTGAAGTTGTTTAGTAGTTGGTAAATTGTTATTTATATTAGAAAGGAAACATTTTATGTACTATAAAGTGGTATTCATTTACTTATTTATTTGGAAATAAATAAATATAGTGAAATTAAAAGTTAATTTTCGGTAAAGAAAGGAAGCATCGGGAAATTGAATTTAATTGGAATTTCAAGATTAGGTTCGGAAAATCTTTAAAAAGATGGGAATGGGATAACAAAAACACGACATACTTTCTTGATCTTTCTTTTCTGGAAATAACGAGAACTTGCACAGTAGAATAGATTTAGTCTGTAATTTCCTGGGAGCTTGTTGGCGTAAAATCTAACACCTCTGGAGTGTAGGTTTGTACAGACAGCTATGTACACTACGCAATGAGTGCTCTTCAAATTAGGAGGGGAAGCTCCCTTGTTGTGCTGGAATGCATGGAAAAGAAAAGTAATCTAAGTCCTATCTTTTTGTTCTCAGCTAGAAGAGGCACAAGGTTAAGAAAACCAAGAACGTTGCAGCTAAGGATTTTCTGGTTTCACAGATCATTAACTACAACTAAGCTAACTACTTTAAATCTATCCAGTTTCCTCAAGAAAACAGAGCATGAGGAAATGGAGCAGGGATTGACTATCGGACGATAAACGAGTTTAGACTCTCTACTTGAAGGCAAGGTGGCGCAACTATCATCTCAATCTAAACAAGTTTATTGGGCACAAAACAGATTTAAGAATTCACCAAGATGATCTTATGAAACCCTGTGTGGCATAACACTTGATCAAAATAGTAAAAACTTCACAAAACAGCCTTTATCATTACAATCTCACGAAACCCTATGTGGCATAACCCTTGATTATAATGATAAAGATTCACGAAACAGATTTATCACCGTAATTTCTCGAAACCCTATGTGGCATAATGATTGATCACAATGGTAAAGATACACAAAACAGATTTATCATCTCAATCTCTTGAAACCCTATGTGGCATAACAATTGACCTCAATGGTAAATATGTTCAAACAGATCTAACTATGGGAGGAATTTACCATGCCAATCTTATGGAACCCTATGTGGCATAACACTTGATTGAAAGTAGTAAAGACTTCACAAAATGATTTTATCATCACAATCTCACAAAACCCTATGTGGCATAACAATTGATTGAAATGATAAAAGATTCGCAAGACATAAAGAATCCACCATTACAATTGCATGAAACCATATGTGGCATAACAATTAATCGTAATAGCGAAGACACATGAACAGATACAAAAAGAGCAATATTGAGGGCAAGGTAGGCGCAACATATATTTCTCTCGTGCAAAAGTTATTTACAAATGAGCAAAAGCTCTTATTTATATACATCAAGGTGTAGGTAACCCTAAAATCACCTTGTGTTAACTACAGTCTCGCAAATGCATGCAAGATTAATTATTAAACCCTAATGAAGTAAACTATACAGTTAACTGGAAAGCTACCATCAGTTAACTGAAACATCTAACCTAAAATGGACCATGTGCAAGCATGCACGTCCTTATTTAAAGCAAAGTTAACTGGCCACTACCTTCAGTTAACTAGAAACCCTAACCCTAACTCCTATGTTGATAATTCCAAGGATGAGATAAGCATGTGTTAAGTCAGCAAGTTAACTCAAAACTGAAAGTCAAGTTAACTGCCACTCAGGACTCAACCCTCGAAACTAACTGCACATTCCAACTGGCAGATCACTCCATGTCAACTCGGTCTAACACTTCGACCAAGAGCTCATCGATCTCTCTGTCATCTGGTACTTTGACGCTGTCCAAAAATAATAATCTGCTTCTTCAATTCTCTGTCACTTTCTGTAATTGTGTGCACACCATCGTTACAATCTTCAGTCGCCTTTCTAAGACTGGCTGAAATTACTAAAATATTTTCTTAGGCGCCATAGGTTCTCCTTCAAGGCTATCATGAATCAGCTTCTCGAACTCAGCTTTGCACAACCTTGAGATCAGCGTAGGTACCATTTTCACGAAGATAATGTCACAAGATCTGAGTGGCTTTGGCGGCTCCATAAATGAAGTGATCTTTGTTCCTTCTGCAACGTAACGCTTCATTGTCAGCTGCTCTGATGAAATCATGAACTAAGATCGATTTGGTCTTGAATTCAGTCTAGTTGAACTACCTTATGAAAAACTCGCCCATTGACTGTGAACATGGCAATGTTCTGACAACCTTCTATGGAAAGCTAAAATGGCTCCTCATGAGGCTAAAAATAGCCTGTCGGAGGATAATTTTTACCAAAAATTCTGAGACATGGGTTTTGTCCGGAAAATGATTCTAAGACAACCCATAACGTCAGAATTGTGAAAACACGTCGTTTAGCTTGACATGCAAAGATTCTTCAGTCGAGAATTGCAGGGGTTTTTAGAGCTTCCTGGGACAATTTTTCATGAGAAAATCTGGAACATGGGTTTTATGCACAACGAAATTCTGAACAAAACCAAATGATGTGATTTTCAAAAAGATGTGATTTTATCCCACATGCAAAGAAATCTTCAGAAAAAAGCACAGAGCTTCAGAATGAAGGCTGCGGGGCAATTTTCTCGAAAAAATCTAAGACATGGGTTTTGCTGCTGATGCTGAAATATGCGAACCCAGATGGTCAGATTCTGAATATGTGTTGAATTTCTTTGACATGCGAAGAAAGTACCTAAGGTGAGAAATAGAAGAAATAAGACAGAAGATAGAAAGTTTTGCTTGTCTGCTTTTGAAAAATCTGCCAACTTCTTCCTTGAAATTTGATAAAACTTGCATGCAAAGTGAAAATACAGTCTGGAATCTTCTTCCTCTGCACAATCTGAACTCGTTGCTATGAAGAACGTTGAATTCGGACACCTGTAGCACCTTTAGCTTGCTGCTTGCTCAAGAGAAATAAGAACTTCAGAGCTAAAGATCATGAAATAATGGACACCATGGCTGAAATAAATAAGCTTTCATCATTGAAATTCACATAAAGCACCAAATCCATGAAAAGTGTGCTTGGCTTGTGATTGGACCCCAACTTAGTTAACTGAAACAAAGATAAGCTAAATAAGGTGTCATGCTTTAGGGTTTTCCCTTTTCAATCTTCAGTTAACAAATTCATGCAAATTTGACTTTAGTTGACAATTCTTGTTGAATTCACCATCTTCACACTTGCTTTAAATTCACAATTTAGAACTAAAGCGTCCCTTTTGAGAACTCCAGTTGACAATCTTTGTTGAAAAGAATTCGCCAATTTCATGCTTTAAACAATTCTAAAAATAGCGACCCTTTTCAATCTTCAGTTGGCCTTCAAAAATGCGCCAACTTCACACTTATGCTTCAATATAATTCTAAAAATAACAACCCTTTCGGAACTAAAGTTATTATTCCTTGAAAAGTGCGTAGCTTCACAAAACTATGCTTCACTAACTATGGCGACCCTTTTCATGACTGAAGTTAACAACTTCATGCGCCATACTTCACTAAACTTATGCTTCATCTTTCAATTCGTCCCTTTTAAACTCCAGTTGACACTCAATGAAGCGCCATCTTCACAAAAGCTTCACAATTGCAACCAAACTCGCCATGCATGTAAACTCCAGTTGACATTCACTGATAATCTTCAGTTAAGTAGACATGCAATCAAGTTAACTCAACATGCAAGATAGTTAACTGAACATGCAAACTAGTTAACTCGACATGCAAACTGAAAGATCACTCCACATGCCAACATATGAACTGAAGATGACAACCCAGAAATCGTTTAGTCTAACTGCAGTCAGAACTCCAGTTAAGGCGTCCATTCAACTCACTTTCGAAAATCCAACTTTGAACTCTCAAGCGAATTCCAGACTTAGCCAAATTTCATGAAAATTTAAGCTAAAACCTCTGTCGGGACCTCTGTTCATCCTCTGACACTGGTTGACTGACTTCTCCGATTGACTGGCTGACAGGTGCATTGCAGAGCTGAGTAAAAATTGATCAAAAGATATCTTGAGACTGTACGTCATAAAACTGACATCTGAAGGCTCAAAAATCCAAGTGCCTTTTCCAAAAGCTGCGCTTTTTCCCAGACTTAGTCAAATTTCAACTTCTGTGTCACGAACGAAGGGAAAAATAAATCCTTCATAACCTCTGTTTTATCAACTTCCAGGACTGGATCTCAGGTTCCATGCGAAGTTGACCTCATTCTGCATAACAACTGCAAAGGCACATTTCCCCAGAAAACATCATCTGAGGGGTGAAAATCATGGGCGCCCTTCTCAAAAGCTGCACTTTTTACCAGTGTTAGCCAATTCTCGCTTTCATCTCGTTTTGTGTTGTATCTCTCGTAACTTGCTCAAAACAGGTCCGTTTGACAGGCTTGATAGCTCACTGCGAAGCTGACGTGATGCCGGACAAATGTCTGCTGGAGGTGACAAACCCTAAAAATAGGATCTGGGCCCCTAAAAGATAGGGCGCCTATTTGAGAATGTGCTCCCTTCTCCAGAGAGAATTTTGATGATTTTCCTTCAGATTTTCATTTTTCTCAAATCTCTTCAATGACAGACTGACATGACACTGACACCAACTCCATATTTAAAAACCCCAAAAACGACCTTCCGACAACACTTTAACAAGATTATGACTCAATTAAGCAAAATGCCTTAGTGAAGCAAAAAAAATTGGTTTTGGGTACAACAGAGCTAAAAAGAGAAAAAGAAACGAAGAAAAAAAAGAAAGAAGGTGATTGCACTGGAAAAATCAATTTTAAAATAGAGGAAAGCAAAAAGTGAAGCAAAGCTCCAGAAGATAGGGCGAGGGTACAAGAAGAGGAAGGTCTTTTGGGGAAAGCGAATACAAGGTTCCTTAATTGCCCCCGTTGTTTTTCTTTTGCAAGAAAATAAAAATGCATGTCTGTGAATAATCATTTTACGCTTTTGATAATGATTTATAGATGCACCTTGTATCTTTGAAAGTTTAATAAATTACCTCACCTTTTTAAGTAATTTCTTTTACACTTTTCTATTCTCTGTGTAGAACCTTATACAAGAATAGCTAAAATTTACTTTATGCTTTACCATGCGTGAACCTAAACCTGTGAATCTAAACCTAGATTATTGTAAAATCTCTTTCTCAGTCAAAAGATAACTTTTTCAACCATAAATAAAAATGTAAGTAATACTATATATATGTGTGTGTGTGTATATATATGTATATTTAAATATATATAATTATGCAGATATATATATAAGATTTTATATATTTAGCACGTGGGATTTATTTGAGCCGTATATTTCATTTTTTGTTGTTTAAGAAATAGTATTTTGGTGCGTTGGAAGGATGGAGAGGGAGGCTTACACCTTCCTTCTGCCACCACCCCCACATCCTACCATGAGGAGGGCTATCAGTGGGGGCAACATTCCCCCACGGGCTATAGCCTATGGAGGAGGCACTGCCTCCCATAGGCAACACCTTCCTCATGGAAGGCTGACCGAGTGTTTGTTAAATATTTTATTTAAAAATTTAAACCTCCTCTATTTCGCTAGTATAAAATATGATTATTATAACATTTTAAATATATTTATATAAAAAGATATATATATATATATATATATATATATAAAATTGTATATATATATATATATTTATATACGAACAAAATTACTGACTCTATTGATGATAAATGACTGAACTATGCCTTATTTTCCCCAATCGGGACTTTTCTCCAAGAGATTATCTCAGTAATTTTGGGAAAACTATTGCCTTGTACAGAGAAGATTAATAAGCTTGAGAATTAAATAAGTATATACATAATCTTGAATATTTATTTTATCTTTTTACTATACCAATTACAGTGTATCTGTAATACAACATTCTTTTTGTTTATCATTAATACCATTGGATTCTTATTTTTAACTAGAGAGTAATTATTCAAATCTTATTGTATTTACCATCTTATTAAATCAATTTTTAGTATAACTACCCATAAAAATATGCCAATAAACATTTACCTTTACTCTATGTGTTTTTAGAGATTTATATATATTCCATTAATCAGGAAAAACTATTCACCTATATGGTAACAATATACCCTTGATTGTATAATTTGAATTTATAAAAGTAAAATATATAGATAAATAATATAAACATATATAGGCAAATCTAAACTTATAAATATATTTATATACTAGAGCATATGAATGTGTTAGTTTTTATTTCCAAACTGGAAAAGACAAATTACCCTATTTATTTTTACTATCAGTTGATTCAATACTACATTAAATTGTTATTTTTTTTGTATTCTAAAAAGGCACTAGAAAGAGAATATTGGTTTTACTTTTATCAGTAAATATTTGATTGTTAAATTTGTGATTGGAGTGACACAACATTTTTGGTTAATAAGAAAAATTCCTGAATTACTCCTACAAGTACTTTTTTTATTGAATGATAATTTATTTCCCTTCAAATGTAATTGTTTTTCTACAGAAAATATTTTACCTTTAGAATGTACGCAAGGCTGTGAACTATTATGAAAACCAGATTGTGGTAAAACTGTCAATAGTGTGATGTTTCTATTTGTGAAATGGTAAACTTTGGAAATATTACAAATTTGTGTTAAGACATAAGCATTTTATGGTATTATATATTGGAATCTTATTCTTGAAAAAGGAAACATGGAAATTTTGGAATGATATATGTTACCGCAAATGCTCATAGAAAATTCTCTAGTTTATGCATTTATGTGATTTATGTGAATTTATGCATTATGAGTAGACTTTCGGGACTGGATGTCGAAGGTGAACCCATAGAGATGATAGTTTTACCTTTTCTAAAACTATCATTTATTTTATATTTATGCTTGGCCAAGTAATGTACCATTGAAATAGATGGAATAAAAGTCTAGAATTAAATGTTATGTAGGTCTCTACCTCCTCCCGTTTGCAAGAAATATGTTATTCTTAGTATAGGAATGCATATAGACATTAGGCTTGCATCGAGAGTTCCCTCTTGTTGTATTGTTCCAAGTTGCTAGGCTCCTCAAGCTGAGTCAGGGATTTCTTTGAGATAGGAAGAAACCCGGGGAAGTCATGCGCTTCATGGTTGGGTGGAAAAGGCACCTTAACCGTACTATTGGCCTCAGTGAAAGAAGACCAGTGGAGTCAAGGCGGATGAGGATCAAAGATTCTTTTGGTCATGGATATATCTCTTATACTATTTCTTTATGGCTTGCATAGCCCATTTGTACATTCTAACTTTATTTCATCAATATAACATTTATGTAAACTTGCTTATGTATCATTGAAATAGATTATTTGTAACACCCTTAATGGTTTATGTACATTGATAATGTTATATGAAATTGTTTGAGCATTTATGGATAATTCATGGAATACATGTTATGGATATATATTTCACGTTATGGATGTACCTCTATCTCCTTACTTGAAATGAATGTTACTCATTTACTATATTTTGTATGGAATGGAAATCTTTCAGTCCTTACATTTTGGTATCAGAACAGCAAGGTTCAACTCTAGGACCTATGCCTAATTATGCTTGATGTTATGTTTTTTCACAGTAACTCCCAATGGATGTTAGATATTATCAACGTAGAGGAGGATCTCGTAGTGATCCCAATGATAAGTTGGATCAGATTTTGGCCATATTGAGTAGACAAGAGGCCAGGATTGATAACCTAGAACAGGAAAGACAGACTGGGCCATTAGGGTCGAATCCTAGTGAAAGTGAAAATAATAGGAATGAACCAAATGGAGAAAACCTTAAGACAAAGAAATTAAAGTAAGCTAGGGAAGGTAGCTGAAGAATTGGGTAAGGACCTCAAGAATTTTGTGCCACCAAAATTTGATGGAAAATATTTTTGGGGATGGAGAAGAGGCTTGGATCATAGAAATGGAAAGGTATTTTTCCCTGTAAAACTTGTCAGATGAAACTAAGTCTGAATGGGGGTCATATCAACTCACTAGTGAAGCTACCACTTGGTGGGAGAATGAAAGGGTTGATAAACAATTTTTGCATGGTAAGGTGTCATGGGATTGAAATTCTTGTAGATATTCAGAAAAAAGGTGGCTTCCACAGTCCTATTTTGATAAAAAGATGATAGAATTCCAAGTACTCATTCAAGGAGGAATGACAGTGACACAATATTGGGAGAAATTATCACTTGCTTAAGTACATACCCCAATACTAGCATGATGAGAGGTTTTGAATTCAAAAATTCATTATGGGTCTTAGGCCTCAAATTGGAAATGAGGTGGACATGCATAGACCTGCTACGATGGATGGAGCCTTTGAATTGGCACTTAAGTAGGAACATAAAATGTAGTAGGTTGCAAACTACAAGAAAAGCAGAGATGCTAAATATGACAAAAAGAAACCCCAAGGTAACCACCAGGCTAATAGTAATCAGGATAATTAGAATAACGAAGGAAATTAGGGTAAACGGGGCAATAATAGAAAGCATATCAGAAATCTAAAAAGGGGCAATAATTCTCAAGATTAGAATGATGTGAATCAGGGCAACAATAAGAAGTCTAGTTATAATAAAAACAAAAATAACAAGAAGGTTTTATCTGACAGACCTAAGGCACCCTGAGGAGGTTGTTATATTGTGGTGGTGAGCATTACTCCAGTGTGTGCCCTCAAAGGGTGAATAGGCAGAATAATAGGGATCATCATCATATTCATGCAGCGGTGGATAACTGCAAAGTCGATTACCAGGCTACACCTATTCAGCTATCGGGTAAACTTTTTGGATGCCCTGTTTCTATTTTGATTGATACCTGTGCCATTGATAGTTTTGTAGATTGTCATGTTATATCTAGACTATATGTTAAACTGGGCTATACGACAAATTCATGGAAATTATAGTATGGGAACTAGGTAGAGAGGAAGGTGGAGCAATGCCTATCTTGTAGTGAACTTGAACTCCCTAGTTTGGTAACACAAGTCAATTTATATGTAGCACCTTTAGGGTCGTATGATGTAATTTTAGGTATAAATTGGCTTACCGAACATAAAGACCTTGTTGATTGCAAAGAGAAAATAGTAAAATGTCTTGATGATCAAGGAAATCATGTTGAAATTTGTGGTGTAAAAATGCCTTTGGATCTCGGGAAGGTCTCTGCCATGCAATTAAAGAAGGAAAGCTGAAAAGGATGCACCATATATGCAATAAAAGTTAGGGATCTTGAGGAGACAGAGTCATCATTAGATAATCATCCCATTCTAAGAGAATTTCAAGATGTTTTTCCTAACGATTTGAATGAGCTACTGCCTAAGCATGTATTTGAATTTTCTATATACTTGCTACCTAGAGAAGAACCTCAGTCTAAAGCACCATATAGGATGAACACCACAAATTTATATGAATTGAAGGCCCAATTGGAGGAGTTGTTGAAATAGGGTTTCATTAGGCCAAGTGTGTTACCATGGGGAGCTCCTGCTATATTTGTGAAAAAGAAGGATGGGACCTTGAGGTTATGCATTGATTACAAGATGCTTAACAAGGTTACTATCAAGAATAAATACATGCTTCCATGTATTGATGATTTGTTTGATCAGTTAAAAGATGCCAAGGTATTCTCAAAAATTGATCTAAGATTGGGGTACCATCAGTTGAGGATAAAAGATGAAGATATTCACAAGACTACTTTCAAGACAAGATACGGGCACTACGAATTTATAGTGTTATCATTTGGGCTAACCAATGCCCCTGTAGCTTTCATGAATTTGATGAATAGTGTCTTTTGGGACTGTTTGGATAATTTTGTCTTAATCTTTCTTGATGATACCCTAATATATTCTAAGTCAAGGGAAAAACATGATAAACACTTGAGGATTGTGTTGTAGAGACTAAGAGATCATAAGTTATATGGAAAAATGTCCAAATGCACCTTTTATCAGTCTAAGGTGCACTATCTAGGGCATGTTATTTCAGTGGAAGGGATAGTCGTGGACCTAGATAAAATCAAGGAAATATTGGAGTGACTAGCACCGCAGAATGTTTCTAAAGTTCATAGCTTCATGGGGCTTGTCGGTTATTATAGGAGGTTTTTCCAAGGGTTCTCATCAATTGCAGTACCCATTACTGCACTCTAGAGGAAGGGAAAGAAATTTGAGTGGAGTGAAAAATGTGAAAAATCCTTTCAATTGCTCAAAGAGAAACTCAATTCTACACCTATTTTGGTCGTTCCTAACCCGACTAGGCATTTCACAATGATTACAGATGTATCGGGGGATGGTGTAGGAGAAATCCTCATGCAAGAAGGACAAGTGGTGGCATATGAGTCCAGAAAGTTGAAAAAACATGAACTAAACTACGCACCACATGATTTAAAGCTAGCGGCCATAGTACATGCTCTATAGATGTGGAGGAACTACCTCTTGGGAAATCTCTTTAAGTTAAAAACAGATCATGTTGAATTTCAGTATATCTTTACTCAGCCCAACCTGAATGTTCATCAGAGGCAATGGTTGGAATTTTTCAGTGAGTATGACTTTGGCATCAAGTACATTAAGGGAAAGGAAAATAGGGTAGTAGATGCCTTGAGTAGAATAAGACATCTTACATCCATGGTTATGATAAAATCCAATTTCAGGCAGTAGGTTATTCAAGCCTTACCAGGGGATGAGCATTTTGAAAGGGTTAATCAAGCCCTAAGACAAGATCCTTCGAATTGCAGATTTGTGGGTTATGTGTTTGAGTCTGATGGACTCTTGAGATTCCAAGGTTGTATGCATATTCCTAATTCTGTAGGATTGAGATAATTGGTGTTGGAGGAGTTCCATAATGCACCATATTCAGGGCACCCTGATGTTACTAAAATGGTAGAGGGACTTAGGTCACTATACTTCTCGCCAAGACTCAAGAGAGATTCAACTGCATTTGTAGCCCGATGTTTAGAGTGCCAGCGAGTCAAGGCTAAGCATGTACATCCAACAAGACTTTTATACCCACATAGGGTGCTAGGATCTAAGTGGCAGGTGATAACTATGGACTTTATTTAGGGTTTGCTGGTATCTAAGAACAAGCATGATACCATCTTAGTTGTGGTGGACAAATTGACAAAAGTAGCCCACTTCATCTTGGGGAATCTCAAGGATGGTTCGATGGTTTTGGAAAGAAAGTTTGTGCAAGAGATTTTCCAATTACATGGAGTGCTAGAGATGATCATTTCTGATTGTGACACTAGTATGACTTCTAGATTCTAGACTACACTGAACTCTTCCCTAGGAACCAAACTAAATTTCAATTCTACATATCATCCTCAAACCGATGGTCAGTTAGAGAGGGTGAATCAGGCTGTGGAGGACCTCCTCCAAATGTATTGTATGGAACATTAGCACAAGTGGGAAGAGTATTTACCATTAGTGGAGTTTTCATACAACAACTCCTATCATGCCTCTTTGGGTATGACACCTTTCAAGGCTCTGTATGGTCATAAATGTCAAACACCCATCAGTTGGGATAGGGTGGAGGATTAGATTGTGATTGGACCTAAAATGTTAAGGGAAATGGAAGACTAGATGAAGCTCATCAAAGAAAAGTTGAAGCAAGCTTCAAATTGACAAAAGAGTCTTGCAAATAAGAAAGACTTTCAAACAGTTTTATGTGGGAGATAAGGTCTTTTTAAGAGTTCGACCACAAAAGAGTTCAATCTCTTTTGGAAAGAACTCAAAGCTAGCCCCTAGATTTGTTGGACCCTTTGATGTCTTGGAGGTTATTAATCTAGTTGCTTACAGGCTTGCTCTGCCACCAGCTCTATCCCAAATCCATAATGTCTTTCACATCTCAGTGCTTAAGCCCTATCATCCAAATATTGCTCATATCCTTGACTGGCGTGCCTTACAAGTACAGGACCCAGGAATGATGCAGGTGGAGCCCATCAGGATACTAGAAGAGTGCAACATTAAGTTGCACAATCAAGATATTATGCAGTATAGGGTCCAGTGGGACCAATATTCAATGGATAATGCCACCTGGGACAATGCAAAGGACATTGACAAATTATTTCCTCATTTGAGATTCTAGTTACTTTTTCTTTTCCTGCATATTGAGACTTATGATACAATGATGTTTCAGACTCTATTATGTGGATGTTTGTCTCAATGTCTCTTCCAAGTGGGGTAGGATGTCACGTCTCAAACTCTGATGCTCCTTGTTTTGGCTTTGTGTGGATTTGACATATGATTGGATGTGTGTGGTAGAATACATAATGAATACTATGGCATTTTGTGCGATGAAATATGAAATGTTGCTTTATTTTAGGAAAAATTGAATGCCTTGAATGCAATTTATTTTGAATAAGATGAAAAATGGAAAATATTATTAGAATTCATGAGTTTTAATGTTTTGATTTATATATTTATGTGGATACTAATCTATTGATGTGTGCCTAAGGGTAATGAGTTGCAGTTCGTCGAAGACCAAGGGTGTGGCTAAGGAGAGAAGGTTAGTAGCTTCTTGGAAGGGTACAGGAAGAACAAAACTCTTGCATACACACACGGGCATGTAGTGCCATTTAGATGCATCTAATTTAATTAAATGCACAATGTTGTGTTTTTCAGAATGTTTATTTTAATTTATGAAGTAGAAATAAAAAGGTGTGATGGAAATAATAGAAGGTAACTTAGCTTAAATAATTTTATTATGCAAATAAATGCACATGCTTTGTTGAGTGAAAACAATTTTACTGAAGTTGTTTATTAGTTGGTAAATTGTTATTTATATTAGAAAGGAAACATTTTATGTACTATAAATTGGTATTCATTTACTTACTTATTTGGAAATAAATAAATATAGTGAAATTAAAAGTTAATTTTCGGTAAAGAAAGGAAGCATCGGGAAATTGAATTTAATTGGAATTTCAAGATTAGGTTTGGAAAATCTTTAAAAAGAGGGAAATGGGATAACAGAAACACGACATACTTTCTTGATCTTTATTCTTTGGAAATAATGAAAACTTGCACAGTAGAATAGATTTAGTCTGTAATTTCTTGGGAGCTGAAAAGAGAAAAAGAAGCCAAGAAAAAAAAAAGGTGATTGCACTAGAAAAAATAATTCTAAAATAGAGGAAAGCAAAAAGTGAAGGAAAGCTCCAGAAGATAGGGCAAGGGTACAAGAAGAGGAAGTTCTTTTGGGGAAAGCAAATACCAGGTTCCTTTATTGCCTCCATTATTTTTCTTTTGCAAGAAAATAAAAATGTATGTCTGTAAATAATCGTTTTATGCTTTCGATAATGATTTATAGATGCACCTTGTATCTCTGAAAGTTTAATAAATTACCTCACCTTTTTAAGTAATTTCTTTTACACTTTTCTATTCTCTGTGTAGAACCTTATAGAAGAATAGTTAAAATTTACTTTATGTTTTACCATGCGTGAACCTAAACCTGTGAATCTAAATCTAGATTATTCTAAAATCTCTTTCTCAGTTAAAAGATAAATTTTGCAACCATAAATAAAAATTTAAGTAATACTATATATATATATATATGAAATTTCATCACACATACATATATTTATATTTATATAAGATTTTATATATTTAGCACTTGGATTTATCCGAGCAATATATTTCATTTTCTACTGTTTAAGAAATAGTATTTTGGTGCGTTGGAAGGATGGAGAGGGAGGCTTATGTGTTCCTTGCACTGCCATCCCCACGTCGTACCATGAGGAGGGTTGTCGGTGGAGGCAGTGTTCCCCCACAGGTTGTAGCCTGTGGAGGAGGAACTGCCTCCCACAAGCAGTGCTTATAAGTCAAGTAGTGTTTCATTAAACTCATTTAACTCTAGCAGTGATTTTCCATGTTCGTCTAACTCTCCTTTTTACTGCCCTTTGTTTAATTTGTTCTTTCTTTCTCATGAGCGGTTTGTACCCAAGGTTTGTGAACTTATCTAAAAGATTGCCAACAATATAATTTTGAGGTTTTCAAGTGTGGGCGAGAATTTAACTTGCTTTGGAAACTATTGGCAATTCCCACCTAGGTTTCATGAACCCTCCATTTGGTTGCCTCAAAGAACATTGTTCAAGGGGAAAAAAAGGAGAATGATAGTGCATGTTACTTTTGTTATGATGCCTTTTAGAATTTAAAAAGTGAACCCCATTTATGGAGAAAATAATGAATGCTTGAGAAACTTGTATGATTATCAGATGCAGAGAAATGAATATAAACAAATTCCATCAAAGATACAACAAATGAAATTAAATGGTAGAAGTATCCAAAAAGAGTGGAAATAACATAATATCAAAATGCTGAATTTTACAAAATTTGATATTTTATTACAAAATTGGGGGGGCATCAAAACAACACTTTTTAGACACATAATATAAACATTAGCATGCAGATTCCCTCCACCACCTCTTGAAGGTGCTCAATCTAGGTTGGTTATAGCAGATTCTTATGGGATTGCAGGAATTGGTAAAATAGCCTCATATCGTTCCTTACGAGCCCTGCACAAAGGAGGGTTGCATCTTCTTCGATTGTTTCATTTTGGGTCGTGGTCATAATGCAAATTGCATCACCAAAAATTCAACTATGTGGATAGTTACTTAGCCTGGCAATTGCCACATTCACTCGATGAAGGAATTCAAGCCTAACCAGGCACTCCATTGCACTCGTCCTCCAATATTGACGTCTAGAGGTACAAATGATGGTGTAAACAAAACACTCAAGAAGGATGGAATTGTGTACATGGACTTGATTCAAGAATGCTTCTCCCAAAACGTTGCACAACACTTCCTCTTCTATTTTTCTCTAGACAACGAAGACCTCTCTCAGATAGTCTAATAGTTACCTAAAGAGGGGAATGCACTCAATCTCCTCATTGACAATTAAGTCATTCATCAACACTCTATCACTCTAAGCACTCACCATTTTGGATACTTTAGAATGGTGAAGTGTGGTTGTGTCCACCAAATTTATAGAAATTTGGTGATGCATTTGAACTGGTATTCTTTAAAACTTAGTGAATGATAGGATGACAATGTTGTCAAAATTAACTACTGATGTGACCAAGATCCAATTGATTTTCCCAATTGATCTTTCAGCTGGATAGTTTGCACATGTGACTTAATTACACACTTGAAATCATTATTTAATTTATGGTTTTTGAAGCATGTTAGGGTGATCCTGTTAGAGTAAAGTAATTAATTAACTTTACTCTCTTAAGAATTCACTTTATGCACATATATTAGTCATTTAATAATTAATATTAATTATTAAATGCACTCACCTTTAGGGTTAGGGTTTTCTTTAGGTTTAGATCTCCTTTTATAAGGATTGGTCTCTTGTATTTACTTCTCTTGATTCATTCATTTTTCTGATAATACATTTTGCACATTGTCAGAGCCAAACCCTTGTTTTGTTCTCTCTCTTTCTTTGTGACAAGTTTCTTGCATGCAGGTGTTCATTGGGTTCTGTGGATTTGTCTTTCTCAAATCCTACATGGTATCAGAGCTAGATCTACTGCAGCTTGTTCAGTTTTTTGAAAGAATTAGAGATCTAGGTTTTGGTTACATCAGATTTGTGTTTGTTTTCTAATTTTTTAATAGGGGTGTTTCTTTTTTTTTTTGGTACACTTTGAGCTCAAACGGACCTCACCGTTGAGCTCACAGCGTCCAAAAACCCCTATTTTCATATAAAAAATGTTTGATTTAGCCAAAGTTGATTAGGGAAGCAAAATAAATTTGGCCCCAAGGTCGTAAGGCCTCAGGGCACGATCTACGAGGTCAAAAATTCAAAAAATAAATAAAAAATAAAAAATCAGTCTTTTTGATTTATTTTTTACACTACCAGTTAAATTTCAGGCCGCCGCTGGCCGACCACCGAGAGGCCACCCGCCAGCCGCTTTGGCCAGCGGAGCCGCCCAGCGACCACCGACATAGTCTCCACCGTCGGCCACCGGTGGTCAGCCCGAGCACCACCAGCGCCCAGCTCCGGTGGCCCGCTACACCCCAGTCACCGGTCCTATCAGTGATTGGGGGCTCCACCCAGGCGCCCATCCACAGCCCTCTGGTCATCCACGTGACCAGGGGCCAAAGATCTTTAGCCCCTAAGGGCTTTAAGACCATTGCATGTGCCCTTTTAAACCAACTTTCAGTAAAATGGGCATATCTCGGGCGTTTTAACTCGGATTTTCAAATGAAAATAAACGTTGGAAAGATGGCTCTGAGCCCATCTTGATGGTGTAAGAAATTTTTCAAATTTTTCTAGTTTGGTTGCATTTTTTTGCAGTCAAATTTAGATGATCTTTTTGCACTTCGAGGGGCATAACTTGCTCAATTTTGATCCATTTTTCAAAAACGAATAGGTGTCAGAAAGGTGCTTTTGTGCTCTTTCCAGATCTATAGTTTATTTCATCACAAAATTCTTCAGGTACACAAAGATTTTTCTCAAACATATACTGCTTTCTATTTTTTTATGGCTTTCAATTTGTATTGGAGATTGGTTTTTTGCATTGTGGGGGGGTGTTTTTTCTTTATTTCTGTCATTTGCATCAGAAAACCAGAATCTATAAACTCCAAAACAACAAAAACCCCTTCTGCATCTTCTTTCTAGTTCTGAAAGACCACTAAATAATAAAAAAAAAATTTAGAGCAGTTGAGGCACAATTCACAGCATGGCCGACAGATCTATTGAGCCTCTCACACCGCATAATTATCACACTTGAAAGGGTCGCATGATGACACTTCTCTAGTTTCGAGGGTTATGGTCCTATTTGGATGAGGTTCAACCTCAATTGACTCACCCCTTTGAGGTTATGCAGCACAGGAACAATATGGATCAGGCTATGGGATTGATGGCTTTGCACATTTTAGACAACCTCCTGTTTCATCTTGAAGGGTGTCTCACACCTAGAGCCATTTGGACCAAGTTTGATGGAATTTTTGGCACTGTCAACAAGTTCAGAGCATTGCAGCTTGAGGCCGAGTTCACTTCCTTGGTACCTAATTCATTTCCTTTCATTGAGGAATTTCTGATGAATTTCAAATAGCAGAGATCTATCTTGAAGGGTTGTGGAAAGATTAAGACTGATACAAAGTGCATCTTCCTGATCCTCTCCAATCTTTGGGGTCCATTTCAGATCTTCTCTTCGACATTCTATTCCACCATGGATGCATTGGGAAACCACTTTACCATGCCTACATTTGAGGTGTTTTGTGATCGGTTGACACGAGAACAAGCCAAGATATCACAGTTGGATGCTCTCATAGGATCACAACACCAAGCATTGGTAGCATAGTCATCTCAAGGGAAGCAGAAGCAGAAACATAAACCAAAGACCATAGAGCATTGGATGGATTCCAGTTCACAGCACACCTCTAATTCACCTTCTCCTAAGGGGGAATCATCGAAGAAAGACAGACCTAAGTGTGCTTATTGTACTAAGCCAGGACATGATGAGTCCAAGTGTTATGAGAAGAAGATAGATGCATATGCAAAACAGGTTTAAGATTTGATAGCTCTTCTTGAGAGGAACAATATTCATCACTCTTCTTCATCTACATCAGGCAGGTCTTCTTATTCATCATCATCTTCATTCCAGACAGATGAACATGCCCCGCATAAGGGTCATGCATTATGTGCAACCACCAGTTCACATTCATCTAGATGGCTACTAGATTCAGGTGCTTCACACCATATGGCATCTTCTCAGAACATGTTCTCATCTTTTGAGGCTACATCCTCACCACACATATTGATGGGTAATAACACTTATATGAGTGTATGCAGGAAAGGTTCTATTGACATTGATGATGGTACATTCAATGATGTACTATGTGTTCCATCTTTGTCCACTAACCTTCTCTCCATCTATCAGATTGCTCACAGTGGGACAGGGAAAATAGTTGAGTTCACACCTGATTCAGTGCACATCAGAGACATTCAGACTGGCAACATTGTTGCAACAGGGACAGTTGATCATTCTTCCCATTTGTATGCATTCACACACTTTGGTCCACCATCTCCATTGTCTAAATTTTCCTCTCTTTCTACAAGAGAGCATGTAGTATCTGAGGTGAAGTTTGGTCACTTGAACTTATGTGTTCTTCCATCTGTTCATGAGACTAGTGTTGAGACTTCTACACCTCTACCTCCTGTTGAGATCACATCTGTTCAGCAGGATTCCTCTTCAGCTATGACTAACATTGTTGCTCCACTCATCGAGCCATCACATGTAGTTGTTGAGGCCATATCAGAGGATATTCCTTTCCTCACAGATGACAGTTTTAGCACACCTATTATCCCATCTTCATTGGAGATTCCATTTCAGGATCATCTTGAGTTGTTTGATTCACCATCTTGTTATTCAAACACTCCTACTGCAATTCCATTCTTAGTGAGCATCATCTAGGACTTCTATTTTCACCTCACATCCAGGGATTTCCTCTTCCTCGACCGTTGGATTGTTTCTTCCTCCGAGGAGACACATTGTTTTGATCATTGGCACAGGGGTTCTCTCATTCTGGGCGGGCTTTGGAGTCTCTTCTCTCTCCTATGGGGGGACCATATTTTGTACTTGTGTGATAGAAGCAGTTCTTGGGGGGTCATGTTGAGTCCTCCTTCTATCTCTCTTCTTCTTTCACTCTTGTTCATCTCTTTTTGGAGAGGAGTTTTTTCCCACTGGGTTTTCTCCTTTTCTCCGCTTTACAGAGATTTGGTTGTATTTGGGTACCTGATTAGGCCTAGTTGTCGGGACTTTCATGCATTGTAGTTCCTTTGCTTTCTTCTGCATTGTTTGTAGCTACATTGTAGCTCATCTTAAGGGGGTGTTAGAGTAAAGTAATTAATTAACTTTACTCTCCTCTTAAGAATTCACTTTATGCACATATATTAGTCATTTAATAATTAATATTAATTATTAAATGCACTCACCTTTAGGGTTAGGTTTTCCTTTAGGTTTAGATCTCCTTTTATAAGGATTGATCTCTTGTATTCACTTCTCTTGATTCATTCATTTTTCTGATAATACATTTTGCACATTGTCAGAGCCAAACCCTTGTTTTGTTCTCTCTCTTTCTCTGTGACAAATTTCTTGCATGTAGATGTTCATTGGGTTCTATGGATTTGTCTTTCTCAAATCCTACAATCCTACAGATCCCACAATATTGTTTTATAATTTTTGGCCAAACTGGGCACTAAACTGGTTTTTTCTAACTAAATCTTCACTTTCGAGCACTCACAACAACTAAACCGGGAGGAATTTGAAGATGATGCAAACTAGTGATTTGTGACATTTTTTCTGTAGATTCTAAATATATATTTTTCAATTTTTTTGGAATGATATTGCACTTCTTTTTCCATCTCCTTCAAAAACTATTTTTTTCAATAAACACCAATTTTAAGGAGTGACGCTCACCGTATAACACAACTTTTTTTTCATGAAGGATAAAATTCTATTTTTTTTGAATTTATATTTGTAACTATGATATCTAGTGCTTCCAATTTTTTTTAAAAAAGGGGTAAAAATTTATTGAATCAACCAGTAAAGTACAAAAGCAAGGGCCACAAGCCCAGAAGAGAAAACAACACTAACAAAAGGAAGCCCCCGAAGGGGCACAACTAATCATTCATATCTTCCTTGACTAGCCTCTCAAGATCATGAACATAGTCCAGAGGCAAATGAGCCCAATCTCCTGCCATCCATCCTTCCCCGCGATCCGAAGCCCACTTAGTCAAGCAATCCGCAGTCCTATTCCACTCGCGAGGAACATAGCAGAAAGAGATTGCATCCAAAGAAGCACTCAGCTTAAGAATTTGCCTACCTACCACAGCTAGATGCCAATCCATATTCTCCATCCATTGTAGATTCAACATATCCACCACCACCTGGGAATCAGACTCACAAATAATCTTACTCCATCCTAGAGCACATCCTCTTTCGAGAGCCAAGAGGACAGCAAGCGCCTCCATGTAATTATTGGTCTGTAACCCCTTATAATAGGAGAAGAAGAAAATAACCTCACCATAGCAATCCCTGCCAATCCCTCCAACCCCAGCATTCCCAGGGTTTCCCCTAGAAGACCCATCAGTATTGATCTTAAGGGTCCCCAGAGGAGGGAGGGACCACTTTCCTTCCCTACAAACCTTTCTTTTAGCTTGCTTGCTTCTAACCTGTTGCTTCTTACAAAGGGCATCACTACAACTAGCACAAGAAATATTCAAGTTGTGAACCACTCGCACATCTCCAAGATCAATATCCTCAGAGAGATCACACTTCACAGCCAGTGTTTCCTGAAGCATATTTATCACTTGCAGCCACACCTGTTGCACCATCTTCCACTTATCCTGAAATATCCTGCGGTTCCTTTCCAGCCACACCTGCCAGATAATAAATCCTGGACCAATGTCCCAAGCCACCTCAAGAAAGGAGGTCTTAGAAGGGGGTCTACCAAGACTATTCCAGAACTCAACCAGAGAGTTGGCATGAATACAAGCATGCTCCCAAGCTTCCCACCACCAGTGCCAAATAACTCTGGTGAAAGAGCAGTGGAAAAAGAGATGTGAGCTATTTTCTTCATTTTTATTACATAAAATACAGATAGAAGGCCCATGAAAGCCCCTCTTCTGAAGATTCTCCCAGGTAAGGCATTGATTCTGCACCACAAGCCACAAGAAAAAATTACATTTAGGCCAAGCAGACTTATTCCAAACCTGCTTCCACCAAGAACTGTCAATCCTATCGAAAGCTAATCTTTCCAACTCTTGATAACCAGATGCCACTGATAACTTTCCCTTTGGATTAGGTCCCCAAGCAAGGGTATCAGCTTCACTCAAAGAGTTACAAGCTCTACCTACAAGAATCCTAGCAAGAGTCTCCCTCTCACCCTCAGTACCCCCTGGAGGCCATTCAAAAGGTTCTTTCCATCTAGCTCCCTCGCCACGACCCACCCTTAAAGTCACCTTAAAATCCTCAACTTTACTCCAGCCTGCTCCAAGAAAAATATCACAAAGAGGTTGCAGGTGGGGGTATTGAGATAATATAGGAGGGAATCCATCCCAAGAATCCTCCCAGAACAAGGCATCAGAACCCCGATTACAAATCCAAAAAAGACCCTTCTTGACAAGCTGCGCTCCTTTCTTCAAAGTATCCCAAACCATGGATCCCCTTCCTGTCAAGTTGTATCTTGGTACATCTTTCCCATTCACCCCACCAAGATACTTAACATTAAGGATCTTAGCCCATCCTTGATCTTGGCTTGTGCACCATCTCCAAAAGAGCTTAGCAGCAAGAGCCCTACTGATCAAGCTCGTTTTCTGCAAACCAAGGCCCCCATCCTACTTTGATCTGCAAACACAATCCCATTTGACCAAAATCCACTTGGAGGAAAGCAAATTACCAGTCCATAAAAACTGTCTGGAAAGGGAATCAAAGTCCTTGATGAAACCAGCTGGGGCAGTCTACACAAGACACCTATAGATAGGAAGAGCCTGGACAACGAACTTCAAAAGAGTCACTCTACCAGCAGTTGAAAGCCACCGGTGGGTCCAATGACTCACCTTGCTCCGAAATTTATCCAAAATTTCCTGCCACACACCTCTTGATAGTCTTTCGTCTAAAAGAGGGATTCCAAGATACACAAAAGGAAGAGTTCCAATTTGAAACCTCAAGATCCGAGCAATCCTAGCTTGAATAGGAGCAGGGGTATTGAAGAAAAAGATATGGGACTTTTCTTCATTAATCTTTTGTCCTGAGGCTTTCACATAAATATCCAAATCTCTTCGGAAATTAATTGCCTCCTGAATTCTAGCTGCACCCATCAAAGCCGTATCATCCACAAATTGGAGGTGGGAAGAAGGAGGAATGCCATGCCCCCACTTCCAACCCTGAATCAGACCCTGCCTAACTTGAGACTTGAGAAACCTTCCCAAGCCCTCCGCCATCAAAATGAAAAGGTAAGGGGAGAGAGGATCCCCTTGCCTAAGGCCTCTGGCCGCCCCAAAAAGATCAGTAGGTTCACCATTGATCAGGACAGCAAAAGAGGGTGAAGTAATGCAGCTCATAACCCAACTAATCCACTCCCTCCCAAAACCAAAGGCTTGGAGAACTTTTTGCAAAAAGCTCCATTTGACCCTATCATAGCCTTGGCCATGTCAAGCTTTATGAACATGGCTTTCTCCTTTGAGGCCGCCATAGAGTGCACAACTTCTGCAGCTATAATAACCCCATCCAAAATCTGCCTTCCTGTAACAAATCCCCCTTGCTCCTCAGAGATTAGATTACTGAGCCATGGCTTTAATCGTTCAGCTATCACTTTAGTGATTATTTTGTACGTGACATTGCACAAAGCAATAGGTCTAAAGGAGTTAAGAGAGTTAGCACCTTCCTTTTTTGGGATGAGGGCAAGGAAGGTAGCATTCAAAGCCTTAAGCATTTGCTTATTGTTAAACGATTCTTGCACCACTTCAAAGAGATCCATCTTGACAATATCCCAAAAAGCTTGAAAGAACTCTATAGGAAACCCATCGGGTCCAGGGGCTTTACCCTTTTTCATTCCAAACACCACTGCTTCTATCTCAGATAGAGAGACAGGTTTAATGAGAGCCTCATTCATTTTAGGAGTGACAATGGGGGGGATGCACTCCAACACCAAATCCTCCTCAACCCTAGCAGGATCAGAGTCCTCTGAAAATAGACTACCAAAAAATTGAGTGGCCTCCAGGGCAATCTCCCGATGAGAGGAAACCAAAGTCCCTTCTGTTGTCATGAGAGAATTGAGAGCACTCCCATGCCTTCTATCTTTTACAGTGTTGTGGAAGAACTTAGTGTTTCTGTCCCCTTCCTGAAGCCAATCGATCCGAGCTTTTTGTTTCCAATAGATCTCCTCATGTAGCTCCCATTCTTCCAATTCTCTCAGCGCCATAGCTTCTTCTCTAAATAGCCCATTAGATAGACCTCACTCTCTGATTTGACGAGTAATAGTGTCCACCCTCAGCTGGGCGTCTCTCTTAGCTGTGAAGAGGTTGCCAAAAAACATCCTGTTCCACCTTTTCAGCTTAAACTTAACAAACTGTAATTGCTTAACAAAGGAAAACATAGCAGTGCCATAAGCAGGCTTCCCTTCCCCCCACCGAGCAAGCATATGATCCTGAAGAGAGGCATCCCTCAACCACATAAGCTGAAACTTAAAAGAGGGATTCTTTGTCATTCAAAACTTAGAGGCAGACAAAAGAATTGGCCAGTGATCTAAACCTCTCCAGTCCAAAATCTCCGATCTGGTATTCCAACAATCCGCCATCTAGTAGCAGGACACAAGAAACCTGTCTAACCTTTCTGCTATCGCCCCTGCCCCACATCTTCTATTATTCCAAGTGAACAAACCATTGGAAGGTGTAATGTCCACAACCTTCAAGCTTTCAATATTACTTCTCAAAAGGCTCGCAGAAGGATCAAGCCTAGGATTACCTCCACGCTTCTCTTCCAAACTTAAAACTGCATTAAAATCTCCTGCTATAATCCAAGGGAACAAAGGTGCAAAGGAACGAACATATCCTATATGTGACCAAAGTAAAGCTTTTCCCATGAAATCAGTTGGAGCATAAACATTAGTGAAGAGAAGAGTCTCACTGGTTTCACAACAAGTGGCCACAACGAAGATAGAAGACCTACTAGATATCCACCAGTGTGGGACTAGCTTGCGGGGATCCCATAACAGAGCCAAGCCTCCCGAACATCCTCGAGCACCAATGCATTGACAGAGACTTCTAGGCCAAATCTTAGCAGCCGTGGAAAGCATCCTTTCAATAGATAGCTTAGTTTCCTGAATAAAAACCACCTCAAGCACATAAGACTTAATCAATTCCCGAATAGCCTTTTGTCTAGGGATGCTATTCAACCCCCTTACATTCCATGAAAGAACAATCATTTCTGAGACAGAGGAAAGTGGGAATCAATGGTCTTCACAGAACCAGACTCCACTAAAGTCTCTCCTACTACACCTTTTCCTGGTCTTTCTTCCTCCCCACCTTAAGAGACTTCTCTGAAGCATCTTTTTAAATAGTCTTTTGATGAATACCTAAAACAGAAGGGGATCCCTTGCTTTTGCTCTCCTCCTGCCGAACAATCCCAGCACAAGACTTAGAATGGGGAGGAGCAGAAATCTCCAGCAACTCCATGCCTCCACTGGCTCCCAACCCCTCCATCGGCCTCACAGAAGTGTCTTTATCCATCTAAATCCCAGTCACTCCCTCCTGCTGATTGGTCTGAATGGTGTTGTTCTCATCCCCACCTATCTCCCCTGCCTCCAAGAGATCTTGTCTAGTAGGCATATTAGCAATAGTTCCATCAAACTGTTCCAGATCATCTAGAGCATCAAACCTATTAAAAACCTCATCTGCTTGTCTATCTTTAAAGGTCCGCTTTTGGCCTTGACCCTTGTTACGAGCTCTTACAGGAATGAAACCCTCCTTGTCCTCCCTCATGGGGGCCTTCCCTTTATCTTGATTAGGTGGTGCACTAGCTGACCCCAGTTTTGAATCTTCTACAGGCTTAGATTTGGGGCACATCCTTTGCAAATGCCCATATTCATGACACAAGCAGCAACGGAACGGTAGTGTTTCATAATCAAGTTGTTGAATCCATGAGCTTGATCCCAACCGAATTTCTATAGAATCAGGCAAGGGCTTATTCAAATCAATTTCTACACATACTCGGGCATAGGTAATTACCTTCTTCTCCATAGTCTGTCTCGAAGGACCAACTAGTTTTCCAAGCTGGTTTGCAATTAAGATAAAAATGTCCTCCCTCCAGAATTCCAAAGGAAGCCATGGTAATCTCACCCAAACCGGAACCCGCGAAGGAAGCTCTTCTGTAGGATTGAATCCCACATGCCAAGGCTTAATGAAGAGACCCACTTGATTGTAGAAATAGGGCCCTCCTTCAAAAACTTTATTCCTGTCCGACATGCAAGAGAAGACCACTTGAAAATAGCCATTGGCTGCCAACATTACATCCATATCCCCCTCTGGAGACCAGGTACGCCGAGCCCAGGATTCCAAAAAAGGCAAAGATACTCGTATCCCAAGGAACTTACAAATCAAAGCATGGTTTGATAGGTAGTTAATATCGTCCACAACAGCTTCAGGCTGGATCTCAACAATCGGCCTATTGTCACACTTGGCAAGACACCCATTCACCTTTGAGGGCCTAAAACCTCCAGATAAATATGAAGACTCTCCCATTCTAGATCCAAATTCACCAAAAAATGGATTCATGTGCACTGATACCGATGGATTGCATCCCACCACCGTATCCTTGAAGGACAACCCCTTGCCACCAGGAGAAGTCTCGTTTGGAGCCATGCAAGGCTGGGGACCAAAACCCCCAATAACTCGAAGCAGCCTAAGAAGAGCACAAGGAAGCACCCAGCCTCCCTCCTCCAAGTTTCAGTCACCAAAAAGAGTCATAGCCTACCCGCAGACACCTAAACACCCCCCAACCACAGCATGCAGAACACAACAACGCACAGGAAAAAGCAGGCAATCTGCAGCAGAAAGCATCGAAAGAAAGAAGAAACGTGGCCACCCAAGCCACAACCCCCGCGCGCCAGAAAACCCCCATCGATCCACCACCAGCACAGACAAACGGAAGCACAAGGCGCAGCTAGGGCAGAGAAACCCTAGCCCGCGCATACGCACCAGCACGCAGCGACATTTTCCATCAATCCGTAACTCTATCATATCTAGTGCTTCCAATTGGTTTCATAGTGTTTTATTAAATATTTTTTCCTTAATCAAGTTTCAAAGTCAAACCAATTACAATTCAGACATAGGTGGACTGTATAACATAACTTTTTTGTATGTATCGAAATTCAATTTTTATTTTTTGTTGTATCAAGGACTTCAATATCTGGTGCACTCATATTTTTCAAAAAAAAATTGATAATCTTCTATTTTTCCACATGTGCAGAACAAAGAGCTTGATTTTCAATGAAAAACCTACATTCACAAGAAATAAAAAATAAATATAATAATAAAATTAAATTTATTTAAAATTATACTTTTTGGGAAGCTTATAATAAGGACTACATACTTACAAAAAATAAATTTTAAATGAATTCATTTGATCCCCCAAAAGATAAATCAAAAGTAGTTTTTATAAGCATTTTGATAGGTGTAAAGGAGACTCCGTTATAGGTATGGTTTAAAACTAGTGGGGTTCTATCCTAGGGGGTTTGATCTAAGGTAGTTTGATCAAACCCTCTTCAATTGGAATTCTTTAAATGGAACTTTTTAAGGCTTAAATCATTATATTTTCTAAAAATATGTGATTTCAACAAAAATCAGAATCTCCCAGAAATTGTAAACCAGCTTTGTGGGATCACCGGTTAACTACACAAGAATTGATGACCATAGGACAAGATTTAAAACAAGAAACATTCAACGAATTTTTAATGTCATATCATTAGCAAGTGTAATCATTCCATCCATTAATATTTCTCATCTATTGGTTTTTAGGGTAGGTAGTTAAAAGGTAAGAAAACATTATTATGTTTAGCAACTGTTTTGTAACCATCAAGAGAAGGAAGAGTCCCTATATCTTTGTAGAGAACAAATCTAAGAGGTTCTGATTTCTCTCAGGTGCACTATTTTGTAACAAAGGAAAGGAACAACTTTATTCCTATTTTAAATTAATTCATGCTACAATAACTCACAATTTGTGAATTAAGAGTCTTGAGTTTGATGTTAATCATACTGATTTATGTGTTGCATGTGTATTTAGAGCATGTTTTCTATTAATGATTTAGTTTTCTACATTTAATTGATTTATTGCAGGTTCTATGAATCTTTCATATCTCTATTTTAATGATCATCAATCATGTTAGTCTGTGTGCTATTCAATTTATGATTTCCTTGAACTCATTTCATGGTAGCTTCATTTTTATGGGCTAACATTAGTTTCCTTTACTACTTTCTGGTTAAAATCACACCAATTATCGATTAAATCATACGAGGGATTTGTACCTCTAAAATTTAGAGGAAAGTCACAAATGCAATTGTGACATTTTCAAAGTTAGCAATTTTGGTCCCAATGCAGAATGGGCAATAGAGTTAGTAATTAGTTATTTTTTAAAAGACCAATCCATTTGCTAACATTTATATAGGCAAGGTGAGAGGAGGTAGGATAACTACCTTGGTTGTAAACATTAAATTCCTAATACATAATTTTAAATGCATAAGTGAAATATTAAATGCCTAAATAACTATATAAGCTAATTAATGAGACATGGCCCTATTATAACTAGTTTCTAGAAATGACACCTAGGAAACTTAACTCCTAAGTAAACTTATAATAATGTGAATAGGTCCTCAATAAGAACTAGTTAGGAAATAACCCCATTCACACTAACACTCAAGGATTTGTATCTTGCTTGCTTGAATGCTTGAGTGTTTTGGAAACCTACAAAAAGATGTTAGCCTTCATAAAACAATGACAACATGAACACGTATAAAATTTGACATGATGTTGGATCTTGAATTGTAGTAATAAATCTTTCAAAAATGCTACTCTTGACTTACTCCTAAATTCTCTTGACAACAATATTTTCTCAATAGTGTGCCTCCCAAAATTCTGCTAGTTTCAAATGTTGAAAGACTGGGTATTTATAAGTATTTCTCCAATTTCCTAAAAAATTATATTCCAAAAGCCAAAACTTGAAATTTTAATTTTGGATGTTAAAATGCCACCAACAACATATTTGAATTTGGGTCTTGGCTAAGAAGAGGGAACCATTCACCCATAGGAAAATGGGTCTTGGCTCAAATTTCCAAGACATGCTTAGTCAAAAGAAAAATAACAATTGGTTTCATTATTCAATTTTTGCAATCCTTCAAAAAATAGTAAAAATTAGACCTTAGAATGCATAATTTGGAAAATTGGTAGCTTAATTAAGTCCAATCAATTAGGGCACAAAACATAATGTGAAATTGTTACAAGTAACAATTTTCTACACTACAAGATGATCATTCAATGATCCCAGATAATGTGCGTAAGCTCTTAATTAATGATGAAAAAGTACTATAATTTTATGATTAAGTTGAACTTCTCTTTACTTCATATGGAAAACTGGCATGAATTGTACATTAAGCAATCTTTTCACCCTGTCTCGCCTATTCATAAGTTAGCTCGATCTCCAATTGTGCATAGTAACTAGTGCTTCTATAGAATTCTTAACTTTCCTCTATTCAAAGTGCCTATTGTGATGGGTAGTGATATTGTCCAAGAGAACCCCACCTCTTGTAATATATGGAATAAGGATAAGGATGTTTGGACAATCCTTCAATGGGGCAAGCTGGCTAATTATTTCAAGGGTATGGTGGGTAATGACCTTCAAATCTTCATGAAATTTGTTAACTCTTGGAAGGATGACATTGTGGTTGTCAAGGACTACTCTTTCTCTATCAACATGTAACTTATTATCGAGATCACTGGGTTTTCCCTTAAAGTGACATGTCTCCCTAGAAAGCCTAAAGGCCACTATCAAAAAGAAATTGACATATTTTTGAAAAAAAAGGGGGAAGATTAATCATTTGTAGAATAGTTTCAATACATATGATCTCTCGAGACGCTGGAGCAGAATGGTGGAAGTGTTGATGGGATATGTCACATTGGAAGGTAGTTTTAAGTGCTTCCATGCCCATATTTTTTCCATTCTTAATCACTTCTATTATAATGTGAAAATGATTTGTGTGTTCTAGATAATTTCCTCTCAAACAATCTATTAAGGTTGTTCAAGACAAGGGGAATAATTTACCCCTTCACTAAGGGTTGATTTTCAATTTGTACCATTTCAAGGTGGCCCTTTCCCCCTGTTTGGCCTCTTCTTGGAATATTACCTTTGTTGTTAGGGACTTTGTTAAGCCTTTGGAGGGACTTCCTGCTACTCTAGGCCCTAAGTCGTTGTCTCCCATAAAATCCCAAAGAGTCATTAGAGCTAAAGGCAAATCCCTTGCTTTTGAGGTCCCCACCCTAGTTTCTAAAAATAATGTTTCAATTTTTGGCCCCACCCAGATCTCTATTTTAGACAATTTTGACGATTCTTGTTACCCCTCCCCAAATGGTTCCCCTACTCTAGAAGACTATTCTAAATCATCTAATTATCTCTTGTCAACCAACCCTTCTAGCCCTCTAGATTCCCCTACCCTTTGTGTTAACCTAGACAATGCCCTTGAAAACCCTCATATGGAAGCAATTATTTGTTCTAGTTGTGCCCCTCTGAGACTTAAATGAATGATTTGAGAGATGTTGTGTTCATGTCCAAAATTATATTATGAAATAGGTGCCCACTCAATTAATTACAGCCAAAGATAAGATTTATTATTTGGAAGAGAAGACACTCAACTATAAGGAAGCCTGGCCAGGTGAAGTTGATGACAAAGGCCATTGGGCCATTCTATCTTCTCTGACTAAGGCTTTTGAGAAGTGAGCCAATTCGGAAATAGATGTTGAAAAAATCAAGGTTGTGATGGATTGCAAAGGTGAGAGAAAATTTTCAAGAGGTGGCTACTACGTGTAGCAATCAGGAAAAAACTTTGAAGTTCTTACAGGAGGTTGTTGATTATAGCAAGGAAACAGTAAAAAATACAACGGTCTCCAATTAGGTGTTTCAATAGAAGCTACACAATATCATGGTAAGAGGGGTGGGGAGGATTTTCAAGAAGCTACTCAGTCTAAAAAGAAGGGAAAAAAGTTGATTATTTAGCTATGCCCAATACCCAATCTGGGTGATCCCATGCAAAAGAAACTATTGTCTTTTGAAGAAAAAAAATATTTTTTGGCGAAAGAATGGCATACCCCATTAATGGACTCAAGTTGTTGGGTGATTAGTAGTTGGTTTGATATTTTTTCTTCTCCTATGTTTTATTTCTTTACTTTTTGTTGGTCTCTATTTAGCTATTTTTCCTTTTCTTTTAGAGTTCCTCATGTCTTGTGAGCTCCCATATTTGGCCTTCATGGGTTTTTTGTAAGGTTATGGGCCCTTCTCATCTTTACTTTAATAAAAAAAACACAAAGCAATGAAAATAATAAATCAAAGCATCCCTAAAATTACATGAAGCCAATATGAAACGCTATTTGGAAACAATTTGAGGGAAGACACTGAACATAGGTGAAAATATTATTTTTTATCTCATGTCATAGGATTAAGATACTTTCATCTTCTAAATTGTTTCTTCTCTCTTGTGTGTGTGGAAGGTTATTTGGTGTTACATAAATTGAAGATATTGGTTTCTCACTTCAACAAGAAATAGGGGGAGAGAGATGGAGATATGGAAGGAGAGAAGAAGAAGAGGGAGAGGGAGAGACAAATAAAGAGGGGGAGATGGAGAGATATAAAGATAAAGATAGAGATAGGAAGTGATATATAAATAGAGGTAGAGAGAGGGAGAAATAAGGAGATTGAGATAAAGAAAAGGAGAGATATAAGGAAAAA
Source organism: Sequoia sempervirens (assembly GCA_007258455.2). Lineage (NCBI taxonomy): Eukaryota > Viridiplantae > Streptophyta > Pinopsida > Cupressales > Cupressaceae > Sequoia > Sequoia sempervirens. Next base: position 125,092 of record VDFB02260191.1, on the reverse strand, counting down.
TATGAAGAGATAGATATAGTGGAGAGAGAGAGATAGGTAAATAAATATATATAGGTCTACATAGAGGTCGAGTGATACAAAGAGATTGATAGAGAGAGATAAAGGGAGAAGTATATAGAGACATAGAGGAATCCTTGGGTTCATGCTTTATTTTTTTCAAAAAGGGGAGTAAAATACTCCTAAATATCTTCTCCAATAGTATTAGGAATATCTTCTCTTGGAATAAAATTAAATCTCAATTATATCTTTCTAGACATGATTGATACACTTTTGACACAATTATAAAACCCATCATGGTTGATATGGTTCACAAAATTCTAATTAGATCTTGCAAACCTTTATGAAAAAAACTAGAAATGGAATCCAAACACTAGATTGTAGAATTATAAGCCTCTATAAGGTTAACAATGGTTTTCCCCTCATTTCCCCATGGTTCTTGACACCTTAAATCGATAGTGACATTTGCAATCACCCATTCTAGTTTGGCACTGCAAGTTTCACACCATTTGGTTAGTAGTTCTAGAGCCTAAATTAGATCACTTTATCAAGTATCTATTTTTCAAGGTCTATTGGTTTTATATTAGCACATTTAGGTTTTTCTATTCCTTATTTTCATTTTTGTGAGCATCAAAAATATCTCAAACATCTCTTCTAGTTTTGTCCTAGAGCTCAAGATGTTTGGTTTTGGATTCATGACTTCTTTAAGCTATTCAAACTAGAGTTTTTTTCCTAACATAGGATTTTAGTAGAGGATTGACCTTGCATCCCCCATAAATTTATTTAAATATGGCATGCTTTCAGAGTGAAGATTCTCTTAAGTATATGGAAAAATAGAAATTCTACTATTTTTTAAAAATGTTATATTGATCGATAATTTTCAATCTATGATAAAACTATGATTTATTTTAATGTGTTATTTTAGATTCAAGTGCAAGATAACCAATTTGTACTTGAGGTGGCCTACTTATAGGTTTTATTGGATTGTTGGGGTAATGCCCCATGTACTATGGCTAAGGTTCCCCCCAACTCTCTCCTCCTCTCAAGGTTAGTCTCTTCCTTATGGGTGTTGGCATGGGTATAGACAACTTATTCATGGTCACCAAAAGACTCATTCATAGGCCTTTTCTATTCTTATGAGAAGGGAGTGTGCTCAACTAGGAAAGTTACGGCTTGAAAATAGGCACTCTAACTCTCTGTTGGTTGGTGGTGAAAGTTCTTTAGCCTTGCCAAAATCTAAAAAATTTCTTTGGCTTTCTCTTGTCATCTCTCCTACTTGGGTGGTTAATGAAGATAAACAAAAACGAAATATGGAATGTAAGCTTTTGGATTAAACTGTGTATATTTTTCTATCAACATTTTGGATCACACTCAATGATCGATCATTAGGAAGAGGAAAATATGTGGAATAGGAGTGCAAATAAAACCTAATAAAGGGCGAGAAAGGTGAGATAAGAGAGAATAATTAAAAAATTAAAAAATATATATAATATAAACATATACATAATACATATTAGTATATATAATATAATAAACCTACAAATATAAGTACGTGTTATATTATATAGTATAATATAATGTATGTATAATATATACTAATATTATTTTATAAATATGACATAATAAATATATAATATAATGTACTTATAAGTACATGTTATACATATAATGTACATATATAATATTATATTAATGTATAATATATAATATATATTATAAATAAAATAATATTTAATATTATAATATATTATGAGAATATATATTAAATATAAATATATAATGTACAAATAATATATATTATATATGAAACAATATTGATGTAATGTATATATAATATATTATAAAATATATGACATAATGTGCATTTAATATCAAATAAACATATCTATAGTTATAATGTAAATACACATATTATTATATATAGATATTTATATACATGTATATATTGTATATACATTATATGTATATATGTATCTATACAATGTCTATATACATACATTTATACATATGTTATTATATTATGTGTGAAAATGGTAGATCCCACCTAGAGCACAAAGGGGCCATCAAGAAAGAGGGGGCAAGGATAGGGTGGGGGAAGGAGGGAAGAGAGGCTTGACAAGGAGAGGAGATGGTAAGGGTGGAATAGAGAGAACCTAAGGCTAGGGAAGAAGAAACGTGAAAAAAATATTGATAATAATTATGGATAAGACATTCTTGTGGTTACCTCAAAGATGTATGAGATAAATCAGATGATCCCCCTCCTCCTTTTACTCTAGTAGCCTAGTAGTTTTGCTTATATGTTATGCTATCTTGTTTTAGGCTTAAGCCTCATTTCGAAAATAGGGGCGTGACTTTTTCACCTACCCTTTTTTTGTGAATATGTGTAATATTGTTTTATACTTAGTAATAAAGACACTTATTCATCAAAAATAAATAAAGATTCAAATTTGTATTATAAAAATATTTTAATAAAAATAAAAAGAAGATCATATGTAAGATTCAAAATAAAATCAATCACAATGAGAAAAAAATAGAAAAATCTAGACATACATACGGTGTGGCTTGTGTCCAAAATTAATGGCTTGTGATTTTTTTTAAAGAATTTATATAATCTAAACATTATTTATTTTGTTAATAAAAATTAATAGATGACTTATTCATTAAAAACATTCAATTTCAACTTTAATTAAAATAAATATTCAATAATTAAAAATAGAACTAATGGTTATAAAACTTAAGAACCAGGGGTGGGGGCCTAGCTCGATTGGGTAAAACATCATGTTGCAGACAAGAGGTCACGAGGTCTAGTCTCCCCCCAAACCCATGGTATCAGAGGGCATGTTGTGCAAGCACCACTGGTCAAAGCCACTGCATGAAAATATATATATATATATATATATATATATATATATATAATATAGATTTGTTCCAAAAATCAAAAACAATATAAAATGTAAATTCCTTCCATAGAGCTTGGAGTACAAATAGACTATCCCATACACTAGTTATTTGAGCTTCTTCAGGGAATAAGAAATTGGAGAGAGTGGTAAGAAATAAAAGATTATCCACTCATCAAATTACAATCCTGACAGGTGTTGGTAAGTATCCTGATAGGCGCTGATAGTTAAAATTGCAGCTGGCAAGCAGGAAATGAATAAATAAAATATTATCCACTCCTCAAATTACAATCTTGACAGGCGTTGATAGTTAAAATTGTAGCTGGAAAGAAGGAAATGAATAAATAAAAGATTATCCACTCGTCAAATTACAATCCTGACAGGCGCTAATAGTTAAAATTTCAGTTGGCAAGGATGAAATGAATAAATAAAAGATTATCCACTCATCAAATTACAATTCTAACAGGCGTTGGTAAGTATCCTGATATGCGCTGATAGTTAAAATTGCAGCTGGCAAGCAGGAAATGAATAAATAAAAGATTATCCACTCATCAAATTACAATCCTAACAGGCGCTGGTAAGTATCCTAATAGGCGCTGATAGTTAAAATTGCAGCTAGCAAGTAGGAAATGAATAAATAAAAGATTATCCACTTGTTAAATTACAATCCTGACAGGCGCTGGTAAGTATCCTCATAGGCGTTGATAGTTAAAATTATAGCTGGCAAGCAGGAAATGAATAAATAAAAGATTATCCACTCGTCAAATTATAATCCTGACAGGCGTTGGTAAGTATCCTGACAGGCGCTGATAGTTAAAATTGCAGCTAGCAAGCAGGAAATGAATAAATAAAAGATTATCCACTCCTCAAATTACAATCATGACAAGCATTGGTAAGTATCTTGACAGGCGTTGATAGTTAAAATTGTAGCTGGCAAGCAGGAAATGAATAAATAAAAGATTATCCACTCGTCAAATTACAATCCTGACAGCTATTGGTAAGTATCCTGACAGGTGTTGATAGTTAAAATTGTAGTTGGCAAGCAGGAAATGAATAAATAAAAGATTATCCACTCGTCAAATTACAATCCTGATAGGCGCTAGTAAGTATTCTGACAGGCGCTGATAGTTAAAATTGCAGTTGGCAAGCAGGAAATGAATAAATGTCAGCACTCACTTCTCCTCAAAAAAATCAAAATATATTCTTTCTCTCAGAGCATTGAATACCAATTGAATACAGATTTCGCGGTTTCATTTCGTAATGACAAAGAGTGATGGGAAATTTGAAACTCTGTCTGCAATAAGTTGCAACGAACATAAGGCAAACCAAATTTAGTTAATGGCCAAATCCTTCCAAATCTTTGTCCTCCAATAAAAGTGGAGCCAGATGCCATGTTGAATATTCCCATTACTTTCTCCAATGCTTTCCCTATGCTTCTTCCGCCATTTTAGTTGAAGTATTCCACCCCAACATCCCATGCATAATGGTACTATATCCATCATCACATTGTATGCCCATCTGATGATTCTGCTCTATCCAAATAGATTCTTTCCACCTCACTTTTAGTTATCAACATTATCATCATCATGGGGTCGATTCCTCTACTGCACTGTGCAGTGATAACGCAACTCACTTCGATATCTCAACTCATCCACTCCTCTTGTAAATCCCATTTCCTTGTCTCTTTCTCAAGAACCCATTCCCAAATCATTTTTGGGGGTCTTCATAGTTTCAAGCATCAGGCGTTTATTTTTTGGAAAATGTTATTATGAGCATGTCTGAATGTGCAGTGGTCGAGAGCCATTGCCGATATAGAGAATTAGGAAGATAAGTATTATCTAGATATAGACATTCAGGATGGGAAGAGTCAAGTTGACCATCAAGAGGTTGAAGAACACCAATAATAGGCAGGTGACATATTCAAAGCGGAGGAATGGAATTTTAAAGAAGGCAAGAGAGCTGTCAATTTTGTGCGACATTGACATCGTGCTCATCATGTTCTCCCCCACTGGAAAGCCCACACTTTGTCTCGGAGAAAGGAGGTATGCAAACCATTTATTTTTCTCATATCCTCGTTCAATATGGTTTTTTGTATCAAAGTGACAATCAATTCAGGTATAAGCCCATAATAAGTTTGAATTAGATACATATGGCTTGCTTTCATGCTTTGCTCAGGCTGAAAAAATAGTATACAATTCAAAATCCAGACCCAGTTCTATATATGTTTCTTGAGCCATGGCCATCAGTAATGATACTTAAATCAGAGACCTCGATTAGATGCTTCAAGCTATTCCCTGGTGATGGGTTTAGTGGTGAGACCTCAAATGCCGTATTCTAAATTACATACACAACTTATGATCACATACATCCACACACTAAACAACTTACTCAAAACTTAAAAAAATGGATTTTCTTCCTTTGCAGAGATCAGTATAACAATGTTGACATGGGAGTAAATGTCACAGATCTAGCTATTACATATGTAGTATGATCCAGAAAAACTAGAAAAACAAGAGTTGCTTCCTTTGTTAAGATCAATACAAGATACAAATACATATCACATTTTTTATGTGACAATGGATCTAGCAGACACAACATTTTAATCTACCCTCCAAATAAGAAATCAAGAGTTCCTTGCTTCGAAAATGTTAACCAGAGTTGCTTCATTTTGAGAGATCAGTCTTGTTGGAGGAATCTAATAATTTCTCCACTATTTTTTAGTTGTCAGTTTCATAGGCTAAATATAGTTATTCTGCATGTAACAGCTCTGCAGGTGAAATTGCTTTCCAACAGCAGAAGATTCTATCGTTCTAAAAAGACCTCTATAAATAGAGGCAGATGTAATGTGACAATTCACTCTTCTCAGAGTCCAGCTCTATAGAGTTGCAAGGAGATATATATGTAGTGTGTTTTGATTATTTAATATAATCTATGTTTGCCATTTTATGGTTTTTTGTCTTCAATTTCTAATAGTGGTATCAAAGCATAAAGGTTTAGGGAGATTGAAAGCAGATTGGAAGCTGCTAAGATAGCTATTGAGGAGAGAAGATTAGGCTGCAGAAATTTTCATTGTTCTAATTTTTAGAGTTGTTAAAAGTCTACAGTAAGTAAAGCTCCCAACTACATTGCAAGAAAAAAATTCATGTTGATTTGATCTGTAGTGTTTGCTGTTAAATCACAGCCAAAGGAGATCAAAATTAGAGGATATCAGTATGCATTAGCTTCCTCCATCATGTGAGTTTGTGAGTTTGTGGTAATCTAAAAACCACTTGTCTGAGTTTGTGGTAATCTAAAAACCATTTTTTTGAGTTTGTGGTAATCTAAAAACCACTCGTTTGAGTTTGTGGTAATCTAAACACCACCTGTGAGTTTGTGGTAATCTGAAACCACCTATGATTTTGTGGTCATCTGAAACCACTTGTTTGCAAGATTTGTGGCTAGTAGAGCCTACTAGGATTCCCGAGCACCAATGGTGTGACTCTATGGGAGGTGTTGATAAAATAAATACATCACGCCTGAACCTAGGACTGGTTTTGAAAAAGGGCCAGAGCTCATGGGTAGAGCATCCCAACAACAAAAGGGGATTTCCTAGGTTTGATTCCTAGAAGTTGAAGATTGAAGATTGTGTGAATGAGATCAAGAAAGAAATTAGAATTCATAGTTGTGATTAAGGGGGAGTGTTGGAGATTGTAATCCCAACTTCTTATCCAGTTTGACAGCTGAGATGTCGTATCCTCTAATATGTGGAAATTTGGGAATTTAGGAATGGAAAGAATGTGGTAGAAATTAAGGGGGTGTGTTGGAGGAATCTAATAATTTCTCCACTATTTTTTAGTTGTCAGTTTCATAGGCTAAATATAGTTATTCTGCATGTAACAGCTCTGCAGGTGGAATTGCTTTCCAGCAACAGAAGATTCCATCTTTCTAAAAAAACCTCTGTAAATAGTGGTAGATGTAATGTGACAATTCACTCTTATTAGAGTCCAGCTCTGTAGAGCTGCAAGGAGATATATATGTAGTGTGTTTTGATTATTTAATATAATATGTGTTTGCCATTTTATTGTTTTTTGTCTTCAATTTCTAACAAGTATTATAGTGTTAGCACATATCACGTATTCCAAGATGAGAGATATAGCAGTGAGACTTCAAAACATTAGACTCTAAATTTTACCTATGCAGTAGGATGAAGAAAATGTTACTGCATATTGTGAACAATGTTGTATTTATTAACATTGGGTGGTATTGTGAGAAACAGTTGGACATAATGATTTTCAGTATAAGCACATGACCCATAACTGTAGCCACGAAGTTTCTGCCGATATAAGTTTACCTGTCTGTCCGGTTGTTTGTTTAGTGGGATCGCCGCTTATGGTGGGGAGATAGTTTAGGGATTTTCATGATGATAGATAATAGGAGATCTAGAAGTTCATGCAGGATAATTTTTACACTCGCTCCTACTAGACCTACCATGAGATATGATAGTAGATTTGGAAAGGAAAATAAACAAATCAAATGCATACGATAGGCACAAATCAATTTAAGAATAAATTGTGTTTTTAATAATTAAATAAAGTTATATATATATATATATCTTAAATATTAATCCATATCATGTACGCTGAGCAATATCACTTTGAGAAGTATTTTATTTCATTTATTGTTATTGTTATTGTTGTTAAAGCTTCTCAAATAATAAAAGAATCTCACATTATTCAAAATAGTGAGCAATAAAAAAATCAAAATATTTCCAATATGTCTTGTGTTTTTTTATTTTTTTAAATAAATAATATTATTAACTCTCTTTACTTTTTCTTTTTTGTTTTTGAAAAGGATAAGAATTGGATTCTTTAAATAATTATTGTGTTGTTTATTTATTTTTTTAAATAAATAAACATTGTTAACTGCATGTTGCTCTCTGTTTTTCTTTCACGGATTGTGCTAGCCTTCTATAGACATCGTGCTGCCATTGTAAGTTATGCCTCTCGGCGTAATGAAAATTAATAGAAAATAAATATATATAATTTGTTGATTAAAGAATAAGTGTCTTTGATGAAGATTTTGAATCTTATATTGTTCTTCTTTTAAATTTCCTTCAAATAATTGGTGCAAGGTTACGACCCTTGGATCCTATGTTAGATTTGTGCTCTATGTGGAATTGAGTTTGTAGGTCTAGGTAAGTTTTGCATTCATGGATTTTTCCTCTATGTCCAGATTCAACTCTATACAATTTACACTTCTACTCTACTACTCACTTGGTTGGTCCCCATCTTCTGTGTAAGGATCGTGACCCAAAACAATCTCATGAAAATAATAATAACTCATTATCTCATTAATATGAAATAAAAATGATGCAACCTCACTAGATAAATAAATATCATAACACATCCTCATATGTGTAGAGTGTTTTCTAGGTAAAAGCACATAATATACATTATACAAAATTACAACTTTGGCTCCCATGCCATGAAGTCAAGTAATATACAATTTGGAAGTACAATACCAATAAAGATACAAGAATAATGTGAGGAATATACAATACAATCTTCAACCGCCATCGACCCTCACAGTCATCTGTAAGTCAAGAGACAAGAACATGGTTCAAGCGCTTTTCCACCCAACCATAAAGCTACACTTCCCTGAAATTCTTCCTAACACAAAGAATACCCGACCCTGCATGAAGTACCTAGCAACTTGGAAATAGAAATCAAGAGGGAATCCCAAAATATAGACCGCCCTTTTCTTTGCACAACCTCATTTCCCTAAAATATCTTTTTCCAGTTGCAACTCCCATGAATTTTCTTTTCAAATTCATGATGCTGAAAGAAGATAACATCAGACACTGATTATATTTACTAATTTAATGCTTTAGAATATTTAAAAGTCTACCAAATATCTCTCTCCATATAATGAAAACCAAATATATACTTATTGTTGTTTGAAAGAGGATTGAAATATAGGAGAATGGAGGTACAAATAGAGGAATGAACATAAAGACACATAAAACAGAATGATACGGGGGATCACATTACACACATGCAATCACACAAAAAACATGAAAAGAAAACAAAGACAAGACTAGTAAGGCACATGCGAGTCAACCTGTAGCAGGTCATCCACATCCCAATCATGTTCAACATATGTGAAAGCTGGACAACTAGCCAAAGGGACAACACCAACTGGCAAACTAGAACAATCACCAAGTTCAACACACGGTGAATCACTATTTGGAGAAGGGCCATCATAGTTGTTATCATTTAAGCTCATAGAAGAAGAAAACAATGAATTCAACTCATTATGCACTTCTTCATCAATTTTTGCAATTTCATTATCATCATCCAAGTTTATCACAATAGGAGGTCTAATGATAATATCCATGGAAGGTGCTTATTCTTGTTGTGGTTGAGATTTAGGATTTTCTTGTTTCGAAGAAGGTGGAGAATCATCATGCATTGCTTGAGGTAAGTTTGAATTTTTATTTTCTATGTTGTTCTTTTCTTTTTCTTGTAATAAACGAGCAATATCATGATGTTTTCGCCTACGCTTTCTAGCATTTCGGTTTCTTTTCATTAGGTTTTCAAGTTTCGATTATGTAGGAGTAGGTTTATCAACTATAGGTTTCTTTTCTTCCCTTAAGGGAGGAACTAAAGGAACCATGGGATGTTTTTCAACCACTTTCTCTTTAGCTTTATAAACTTGTTTGATTTTAGGGGGCACACCAAGACTTATTTGGTTATCTCATGGTTTCTTATAGGAAATAGGTGAAGGATTTGTCATGGATTGGTCTTGGTTACTTGGAAGGGCTTTTGGTTCAATCATGGTCTCATCACTTGGATAGGAGGCTCAATCGTGGGTTGAGGCATATTGCTAAGGGATAACTTTGCTATGTTTTTTTCTTTAAACTTTTGATAGGATTTGAAAAAGAAGTCCTCACGAGGCCTAATAGGTTCCATAGGTTCGGGGAAAAATAAATCCAATGTGTCTTTATGTCCATTCCTCTATTTGTACCTCCATTCTTCTATGTGTTTGAAAGAGGATTGAAACCTAGAATCTAAGACTAGATATTGAACATATAACTGGGATAAATATGCATTATAAAATTTGGAATTGAGTGAAGGTCTAGATAAATGTTACAAGTGCAACCTTGAGCCTCCTAAGTGTAGCCTTGACCCTAAAAAAATAGAGTGCATAATCCTCAAGACCTTTAGATATTTAAAAATTCAATACATGTAATAAATTTTCTCTCATACCTATCTAATGTAAGGAAGAGTGATGAAGTTAAAAAGAACCTTGGAATTTTCTATGCTAGGGTTTGGAAGTATATTAACTTCCCCTTTATGCCTTGGTCAAGTCTTGTGATTAAGTTAACAATGAGAGTATAAAAGAGACCATGGGGTTGGATGTCAAGTGTTGATATAGTTAGAAGAGGTTATTATAAACTTGTAGAGTGTTAGAGATACATATACCAATATGATGTTCTCAATACATGTGATGAGACTTGATGTTTTCCTTTCTTTTGATGAATGTCTAAAATGATCTAGGGGTGACTCAAGTTTTAATACAAAACCCTAACACAATTCAAAGAAACATAAACAAGTATGCACATTAATTAATTTGAGGAGAACAACCAAATGGTTGGTAGGGGTTGAGAGTCATTTAAGACTATAAGATCTATATAATATTTCCATAGTCTATATTAGTGAAATTAAGAATGTTATTGGAGGCAACCATGTAAAATTTTTTTACATCAACATTTTAAATCATACTCCATGATCCACTATCAAGATAAAAAAACATATAAAGACTCATATGCTATTGGAGAATGCTTCCTATAATAGATTGTTTGTTTAATGTAGAAGACATTAAAAACTCTTATGTTGTCCCTCAAGTCTAATTACATTGTGTTGGGAAACATTAAAGTCTCCTTTAATTTAAAGGACGAGGTACGAAAAATACCCAAGTTTATGGTCTTGAAGGAAGGGGGTTGGGCGTTGTGAGATCCGTAATACGTGAAGCTATCATATAGTAATATTTTGTTTAATATCTTTTGCCAAAAAACAACTCATCCATTTATTACATAATATATACTCAAAATAAACAATTAAAAAAACTAAAATTAAACATACAAGGTGTGAGTACATCCTTAGCCAACAAATGTCTCCATTTGATAATCTCTAAGATTCACCATTAAAAACATGACATTTGGATGAGATGTTTTTACTTGTAAAGAATGATCTTTCTCACACATAAGTAGTAAGAGGATAAAACTAGATAATTATCTACCATAACAAGTAAGAGGTATATTTTGTAGTGTATCAAATTTTAAGATTTAAGTTTTTGAGTCAAACTCATCGACTCATATTTCATTAATAGTGTGATATATGTATCTCATTAATATAAATGATCCACTTAACACTTATTGTAACTAGATGATGTATGTTGTTCTATTAAGATTCAAGTGCCTAATTTTTGAGTCGAACTCATTGACTCATATGTCATGAATATTCATTTACACAAACATATCTTTCATTACCATAAATCATTCACTTAACATTCATTGCAACTACATTTATCTTGATTCAACTACATAATTTTTTAGTTGAATTTATTTGTTTATTTACAGAAATCCATATCTCATGACCATAAAACATTCCCTTGACATTAAGACCTTCATTACAACTAGATTTATCTTAATTCAATTACATATTTTTTAATCAAATTCATTATTCAATATTTCATAAATACTACCCCATTTCATGATGTATTTATTTTTATTGAGGAATAGGAAGTTTAGCCTAGTGACCTAGAGCTTAGCTCTTTATTGGGGAGCCTTCTAAACCTTTTGAACGATGTGCAACGAACCCTCATCTACATTATTATGCGCAAATCAAAAATTGAACCCCCAATCTTGACTACTTAAAACAACAAGAGATCTTATGATTCCCTTGCCCACTTGAATTCTAGAGAATTAGATAATAACCCTTATACGTGAAACTCATGCATGGGCTAAAATGTTGATAGCCCAGCTGAGAACTAGCTCTCATCATTTGAGATGTGAAACGGGGAGATGGACAACACCCAAGGAGGCATGGGCTGATAGGATTTGTTGTTTCTGCTCTTCGGGTTTGGTGGAAACAGAATGGCACTACGTCATGCAGTGTAAAGCTTACGAGGACATTAGGTGCAGTTACTTGGATCTGTTTAAAGTCAAATCGTTAGAGGCTTTGTTCGAAGAGGAAAAGATTGTTGAAACGGCAGGTTACCTGATCAAAATACACAGTAGAAGAAACAAAATTAGCAAAGAGTTAAAGGGAAACATAAGTACTCGGTGAGGTCGGCAGATGCTCGGTTTGTATCAAATTGTGGTTTGTGTTCTGTTTTGGGGTCCCATAGGCTGGTTGGTCTCGTGGACGTAATTAAAAGCATTCATACATTCATTCATGCAATAAGTAATAATGGATCATGATTCGTACTCGGATATTTCCTAGCTCGCATGTTGGTGCAGCTTTGACTGAAAAAAAAATACACAAAAACACAAAAAAGTTTGGATTTTGAATCCTGGGGAGATTTTTTGTGGGAGCAATTCGACGAAGTTACTAGGTAATATGAAAAAAACCAAAATATTCTTCCCAGAGACTTTGGCACGCGGAAGAGGATGATAAGATCTAAAACACAATCTGCAATAAGTTGCAGGCAACAGACGGAAGCCCAAATTGAGGAAATAGCCAAATCCACCCAATCTTTGTTCTCCAAACAGTGGAAGCAGATGCGATATTCCCAACACTTTATTGCACTGCTCTTGCTACGCTTGTTCCGCTTTTATAGCCGACGTATATTTATGACCTCCTCAGCCTCCTCCATGCATACACATCACCCATAATGCCCAACTTTTACCACCTGTGTTAAAAGGGCACGGTCCCATGGAGCTGAGCCTCAGTCTGATGTTCGTTGCACGGTAACATGCCCTGCAAATTAATACTGTCATGCCATTCCACCACCATCCCACCACTACTCCCCCACCAGCCTGCTCAGCTTCATGGGACCGTGCCCTTGGAAGGCAGCTCTTTAAGTGAATGTTGAGAAATTAACAGATAATAGACGGATAATCTTTATGATGGGAAGGGTGAAGCTGCCAATCAAGAGGTTGGAGAACTCCAATAGCAGACAGGTGACCTATTCTAAGCGGAGGAATCGCATTCTAAAGAAGGCGAGAGAGCTGTCAATTTTGTGCGACGTCGATATAGCGCTCATCATTTTCTCCCCCACAGGAAAACCCACAGTTTGTCTCGGAGAAAGGAGGTCTGTTCAAATCCTTTTTTTCCCCACCGCTATTCCCGTGAATATGGATTTTTGATTGAAATTATTTTGTCATTGGTTTCAAAAATGCCAAAATAATTGTTAAATATTTTTGTTACCGGTCGAAAGACTAAAATATTTCCTTCGAAAATATTTTCATGGTTCGTGGAACCTCAAAAATGCCAAAATGTTGTTCGTTGCTCTTTTCCAAGGTTTTAAAACCCTTCATTTTGCCGACGCATGAAGAGGTGTTTTGTCTTGATTGAAATGATAGGAGGCGTGGTTTGTGTAGGAATTGGAGCTTTGGATCTGACTATGGACATCCATCAAAGCATTTAGGATAAAAGAGCTTGTTATATGTTGTAGTGACAACGCAATACCTCGGTAAACATATATGTGAGTCATGAAAGCATAGACAAAGGCCTGCGAATTGTTTGAAGAGGTGCCTCAGAAAACTATTCTTTTCTTCAAAGCAACACTTTTTCGAAGTTTTGCTAACCTGGAAAATCCTCGACGTAGTGTAACATCAGCTTTTTTCATGGTTTTATAACCTTGTAATCTGTTGACACATAAAATTAAATTGGTTGAAAAAGCTAGTGTAGAAGATTCACATGCGTTTGCCATTAGATGTTATTAAAGATGAACTAGTATATGTCAGTGCAAAACAATACCATGGAATTTTGTAGCACTGCAAATCTCGAGCTCAGGTAGAATTGGAAAATAGAGTTTCTAAAATCCATGAAGCTGAATTAGGTGCGTGCGATAGTATAAAATTAAAGGATGTGAATGTTCACATGCATGTTCTTTCACATCCTTAGTGCAATTGGTTGCAAAATTGGCACGTTTGATGTAAAATCTGATGCAAGATCAAAGAGTTATATTTTGATACCTCCATTTCTAGACTTTGGCATTAAGGAAGACAAAATTATAAGGGTCAATGTGCCAGCCATTGAGCAAATTTCTAAAGGCCAACTCACCTTAAGGATAACATTGATATGGACATTGGGGAGGGTGGTATTATCTCAAGTATTCTTTCTTCAAATTTTGACATTTGGGAGGATGATTCAATAACTACTCCTATGATGTTGTTGCCAAAGCACTACTTGGTGAGAAATATAGGGTTAATCGTTTTCTAAAGGATAGATCAAACTCAAGGAAATTGTAAAACAGTGGGTAATCTAGGTTCTCATCTGTAACTTGGACATGATCTCAAATGGAGCTATTCAGTAAAAAGATTGTTAATGCCAATACCTAGTAGAAGTTGGGGTCAATATCATCCACCTTGATTGTCTGTTGCAAAAATGTTTTGACATTTCTTGAGTGACTGAAAGAGTTGGATAAAGCTTTGACAACTTGGAAGCTACGCTTTTTCAACACTACCATCTCAGGCTCAAAGTTAATTGCACCCACAATCAAGCAATTCATAGATTTCAAGAGAAAATTGGCATTTGACAAATCATAGTTACCTAAGTCTGAAGTTGTTAAAGAATAGGATCTTGTTCATATTTTCTTGATTTACTTTTTCAAGGGTATTATAAAATTAAGTCATTTTAATATGACTTAATAAGTGACTTTTTGTTTTAAACTTAAAGTTAAAAAAAATAATGACCTTTGAAAATGTCATTATGTTATAAACTAAAATGATGATTTAAAGAATTAATTATAGATGGAGAAGCCTATATATTTTTTTGATAAGAGAGGCAAATACAATATTTTATTATGCACAACAACAGCAAATAAATACAAAGCAAAAGTGGTTAAGCAACCACATAATCGACCAACTACCTAACTACCATGTCAATGAGAATGATGTAATAAACATATGATAAATGCTAACAATCTCCCCCTTATTACATCATATTCCCAAGAGAACAAGTCAAGAAAGTTTGAAAAGTTTCAAAATTCATAGTTGCAAGAGATTTGGTGAATATGTCAGCACTTTGCTCTTGAGTCGAACAAAACTAGAGTTGGATATTTGTTGCTGAACATGCTCACGGATATGGTGACACTAAACCTCAATATACTTGGTCTGCTCATGAAAAATAGGATTGTGAATAAATTTCAACACACTCTAATTTTTAATAAACAATGTGGTAGGACATGTCTCAAGAACACTCATATCTGTCGAAATGTGATGTAACCATATCGCCTCACAAACAACACCTAAAGTGCGATATTTTTCCTTTGTGGAAGAGCAAGCAATAGTGGTTTGCTTTATGCTCCCCCAAGATGTCGGACCAGATCCCAAATAGAAAATGAAGCTTGAAGAAGACTTCTTGTTATGCACTAAACTGGCATAGTCCGCATCCGTGTATCCACACAAATAAAATCTGCATTTTTCTTGTATTCCAGGCCATATGCCATTGTACCACAGGCACATCTCAAAACATGCTTTGCTGCTTTCCAATGAACAACCTTAGCTTCTTGCATAAACCTAGAAAGATAACTAACAACATAGTTGATATTTGGCCTAGTATAAGTTAGGTAGACGAGTCTCCCAATCAATTGATGATAGAGTAGCATTCACTTGAGGTGATGGATCATGGCGGGAAAGTTGCAAACTTGTCTCCATGGGTGTTGACATAGGTTTGCAATCTTCCATTTTGAATCTCTTGAGCAATGCCTTGGCATATTTCATCTAAGATACATAGATATGATTCTTCTTTTGCCACATTTCAAGTCCAAGACAACAATGCAAGAGTCTGAGTTCTATCATGTTGAATGATGGTTTGAGATCATTCTTTGTAGCATCAATCAACCATGGAGAACTCCTTGTGATAACCAGATTGTCGACATATACAATCAAAATTACAATCTCCCACTTTGCTCTTTGAGGTAGAGATTGGGATCATAAGGATTCCTGATGAATCCATGATTAAAGAGATGTTCATCAATCTTGATGTGCTAGGCTTGAGGAGCTTGTTTAAGACTGTAGAGGGATTTGACAAGTCTGTAAAGTTTATGTTGGTGGCTAAGTGCAACATATCTCTCTGGTTGAGTCATGTAGACTTCTTCCTTGAGATCTCCATTAAGAAAGGCACTCTTGGCATCCATCTAATGAACTTTCTAGCTGAATTGTGCTACCATTGCCAAGACCGTGCGAATAGTCTTGATTTTGCTATGGGTGCAAAAGTTTCATCATTGTCAATACCTTCCTTTTGCACATAGCCCTTAGCCACAAGTCAGCTCTTGTACTTATCATTGCTACCGTCTAACTTATCTTGATTCTAAAAACCCGTTTGCATCCAATAGCTTTCTTCCTTGGTGAAAGATCAACAAGTTCCCATGGATTATTCCTCAATAAGGCATGATATTCTGCATCCATGGCATCCTTCCAAGGTGGTGACTCAAGAGCTTGCTGAACTATTTTTTTTCCTAAAATTTGAATATTTGTACACATGAGAGCCAAATTTACCTCTTCATGAGACTTGTTGCGAGTTTGGGGCGTAGTGAAAGAGATATTTGTGACTGCATCATCTTTAGCATCCTTTATGGTGGCTTGGTACCACTTAGGAAGCATTTTGTTCACATGAGATGAGGATGGAGGTGGTGAAAGAGGGGGAAGTTGATCTAGTGGGAACAAAGCCTCTTTGTCAGGATCCTCATCTTTAGATTCAACAATCTTCAGTCTTTGAGAACTAGTAGGAGATGGTGAGGTAGAGATGCTACGTCTTGTTTCCTCATCAAAAACATCCCTACTAATGTACACTTTTTGTGTTAATACATCCATAAGTTGATATCCTTTCAATTTGGAATTGTACCCAAGGAAAATGAATTTCAAAGACTTACCAACCAATTTTGTCCTTTGTACCTTGGGAACATGCATGTAAGCTGTACATCCAAACACTTTGAAATATGATATTGAGGGATTCTTACCAATCCAAGCTTCTTCAAGTGTGATACTTTCAAGCACTTTGGTGGGTGCTTGATTCAACAAATACACTGTTGTGTAAACTACTTCAGCCCAGAATGTAGGAGCAAGATTTGCATCTTTCAACATATATTGTACCATTTTCAACAATAGTACAAGTATGTCTCTTTGCAAACCATTCTAGTGAGATGTGTGGAATGTCCCCTTTTTCCGAGACCTATATCTTGTATTGGTTAGCCTACTATTTGGTTCTCGTAGGCTAATGAGACGTTTAGGGAACCCTTTGGAGGGTATTCAAGAGTTTTCAGCAGGCTTGTGTATTTGTCTCTGCATATTCAGCTCAATGTTTCAGTTAGTTGGTTGGTCTTATGAGGCAATTCAGGACTTGTTCCTTGCTACTTACTATTTTTAGTAAGTAACATCAGGGTCACTAACAACACTCTTGCGGTTCCTTGCTAAAAAGAAAAGGAAAATATTTTGTACAAAAGTCAAAGTCAAAGTCAGAGTCAAGGGAAGAAAGTCAGTCAAAACCAATGGAAGAAAGTCAAAGTCAAAGTCAAAGGAAGTCAAAATCAAAGTCAAGGGATAAGGATAAGGATTGCAAAATATCTTATCCACAGAGGATAAGGATTGCACAATATCTTATCAACAGGATAAGAATGACAACTTAGGATAAGATTGACAACTCATAAAGTAAAAAGTGAATCTTATCTACAAAGGATAAGGAAGACAACTCATAGGAAAAATATCTAAAGTCAACATGACTTTTTGATTTAGGCTCTCAAAATCTATAAATAAGATGCCTATGCTTTGTTACAATCATCCAAGTTTATTATACACAAATAAAAAGTTGAGCAACAAGGGTTTGCAGGTATGGAGTCCCAAGCTGATCTGAGGATGAAAACCCTTGATTAGGACAGAGTCTACAGGTGTGGAAGATCGCCCAAGGTCTCTTGTTTGGATGATTTCACACAAAGATCATCATCTGTGCATTCACATATTTACTTTGAAGTTTAATTCAGCATTTTCAGTTCATATCAGCAGATTAGAATAAGACAGAGGTCACTTCCGACAGTTGCACAATCCCTACCTGGCATGTTTCGGGTATGAATCATATGTAACTTCTAAATCATTAATTAAATCTGGTCATTTATCTCTTGCATCTGTTTAGAACTGTCATTTTGCAAAAAATCTTTATTATCTGTATTGTTGGCGAAATCCAAATAACCTAGATCAGGGTGGGTTATCACAGTGTGTAAATAGTGGTCAACTATCATTGAATTCCATGTCCATGAAGGTAGTTTGAAAACTCATTGTGAACTCCCCCCCTCGATCTAAGCGAAGGGATTTGAGAGAATAACCAGATGACCTTTTTGCAAGGGCTCAAAATTCTTTGAATTTCTCAAGTGCTTGATTTTTGTGAGCCAAACAATAAACCCACATTTTTCTTGAAAAATCATCCACAGAGTAGAAAACACTTGGTATTGTTATGACTTGGTGGCATCGGTTTGCATAAATCAGTGTGAACCAATTCTAAGGGACTTGAGGCTCTGTCATGTCCCCTCGCACAACACCACTAAACCAATGATTATATTGTTTACATATCAAAAGGTGGTTGATATCCCATGGAAGAAGACATCGCATTTATTAAAGATCATGATTGAATGCATTAAGAATGAATAAAAGAATCAATAGTATAAAAGACAATATTAATATATATTAGTTGTCTTTAAGAGATAATCACAATAATTAAAGGAAGAACTTTGGGATGCCTTCATTGAAAGGACATGGCCAAATAGACACATCTGAATAAAAGGGCATAACCAACCACACACATAGATATAGAGGACGAAACAATTCATGGAGGGGAGGGAAAAGGAACAGAAAGGAGAAGGCGACGCTGGAATAGTCACGCCATTCATTACCTCCAGAATAGGTGTATCTTTGCCACTATCATATATGTTGATCTGAGTATGTATATCTACATTAATTGACTGTCTGAGTATATGTATATATATTCAGATTTGTGCTTTGATTAATTGTCTTCCGAGCAGCAATCTGAATATATATATATATATATATATATACTATGAAGACAATGAATATGCATTAATTCATTGTCTTCATAGCAGCGAATATGATTACATACATGCACTGATTAATGACTCTTCACATCACAAATCTAAATATATATGCATTGATTACTTATTCATAACATCCTGTATTGATTGGCCGTTGCTTCATAAACATTGGTCTGATATGCACTTGCAATAGTATTTCATGCATCAATAGGATCCCACATGCATTATTGTTTATCACTCCATGTATCGATCTATATACTGTTACTTTATGCATGATTAGGAAACCTCAAATGTATACTTGCTATTGCTTGTCAAGGTCAATAAGTAGGAGTAAATCTGAGTGTTTGAATCTGTTTGAAAACCCACTTGGGGAAAGGGCCTGAGAAAGCGATGCATGCCTAGAGATCCCATTCAAGATTTCTGGCCACTCCCATAGAGAGGATGGGCCATGGAGGGGTGGTAAGTGCCAAGACCACTTGTGAGCTCCGCTTGTTCCCACAAGTGGACAAAGTGTCTTCCGAGGTTGTGACATGGATGGGGAAAGTAGGTACAAGTCGCCAAAGGGGAGAGTTGTGGTATACAACCTCTGAGGCTTGGAATAGGACTTTGGACGGACCTTCCATGCCCCTCCTCTTAGTTTTAATATATTTCTTTCTTGAATATCTATAAATGTGTTGAATTGTCTAATGTTGACAACTAGATATACCATAGTGGGGAATGTTGTTCATGTGGTGAATGCAGGTTTTAATCCAGGATTACATCAATAAAGAGCTATTCAATTGATAAGGTGAAAGCCCTAACCCTAACCCTAGTTTGTGGAATTTGTGATCAATAGACGAATTTTAGAGCAAATTAGGACTAGGGACATTACAGGCTCTTTTCTCTACAACAGAAAAAGGAGCCTGATGTTGCTTTCTAGCAAGACAATGTGAGCAAAGAACTTCTGATTTCTACATGGGGGGAAGTCCTTGCACCATACTTCTTTTACTCAATGCAAGAAGATAGCCAAAACTGAGATGGCCAAATCTTCAATGCCAAAGAGTTGTGGATGCACTAGTTTTCACTGGAAGGGCCTTATCTTCATGTGTGACATCAACAAGAGAAACATTTTGCTAACTCCTGAAGCATAAGCAACAGCTTCACCATTTTTGAATTTATTTCTAATGAGACAAAGTTTTCAACTTTGTGACAATCAAATTCAACTTTGAAGTTGTGCTCAAATAACTGATTGACTGAAAGAAGGTTCTTTGTGAGCCCTGGAACATATAGAACATTTGTAATTCTGCATTTATGAGTTTTGAGGGGCAATGATATATCTCCAATTCCTCTATCTTCATATGATGTGTCATTGCCCATGGATACTTGCCCATAGGAGGTGGATGGAGTGAGATAACAAAATCACTCTTGCTCAATTGTACCAGACTGAATTGTTTGAAGTGGAGGCCTTTGTGTCAGCAGCATACAAGAAGTCCTCTTTATCTGAATCTCTTGTGGTTGCAACATTGCCATGTTGCCCATTTGTTTTTTTCTGCCAATGTGGATTCTTCTTCTTGTCCCCCTGAGAAGGCTTCTGTGGCTTTGTATGATTGGATTCATTATTGGCACAAGAATTGTACCAACAATCTTTGAGATCATGCCCCTTTCTTCCACAAATGAGACATTTCTTTTTCTTGGAAGAGTTTTCTTGATTTGGTTTTGATGATCTTGATGGACCACTCCGACGTTCAAGTTGTTTTCCCTTCTTTTTTGTGAGGGTTTGATTGTCCTTGGAGTCCGATGTCTCACCATGGATTGCTTCTTCTTGTTGAAGAAGGTTTACCAATTCTTCAAAGGATGGTGTTGTACTCGCCACTTTGAGACAAGTGACAAACACGTGAAATGAGCTCTCAAGACTATGAGTACAAGAGATGCATCTTTGAATTCTTCCCCTAACACTTTCAATGATGTGCTAATCTCTACTTATCTTCTAAGAAATGTCTCTATTTTCTCCTCATGTTGCATTTGAAGGCAATGCAATTAGCGTTGCAAGTGGAGAATTTGATTATGATTTTTGGCCTCATAAATTGTTTTAAAACGATCACAAACATCTTTTGCAGTGGTGGTGGTTCTAATGCGAGGTTGAACCTTATCTGAAACTCCAAACAAGATGATGAATTTGGCCTTTTGAGTGGCCTTGTCAAATCTAGTTTGATGTACTAGCATTTGCAAGTCTGGTAGTGTTCTCGGAGACTATATCCCAAAGGTCCTCAAACTCAAGTTGGGTTTGTACTTTTGTCTTCCAAGCAGCATAGTTATCTCCTCCCAAAAGTTGGGAGTCAGGAAGCAGGATTTTGGGTGCATTATTAGCCATTTTCTAAAGTTTTGAGGATGCTCATCACTCCTACAACTCTTATAACTCCCTAATGGTTGGTTTGAAAAGAATTTTTCAAAACTACTAATGGCTTTCTTTAAAAAATTTTAAATTTTTCCCCAATTCAAAAAGATATAGTTTTTAATTGTTTATAACTATATTTTGAAAAGCACGAAGTAGGGGAGATTAAAATAAAAAATGCACCTTTTCTTGCTTCCAAAATTTGTCTGCTACTACACTGTTTCACAAAAAATATATTTTCCCAGCAAACTTTTTTATCATTTTCAATCTGATTCTAGACTGCACAATATCACACCTTAATGTCTTGGACTTTGCTCATATTCCAATGCGTCTTATTTGGCAGTGCTGATTAGATTCCTCTCCATATGCAGAAAAAAACAGCAACAAAAAATGAGCAATCACTACCATTTCACTGGCGCCCTCTCCAAACATCTACAGTTTGTGTGTGTCATGGGCGTTATTCTTTCAGCAAATAATTCATCGATCCAACCATGTTGAATGCCCAATGACCTTTGCACTTTGTGCTTCAAGGTCTTATTGCTATTTTCATTTCTTCATGTCAATCTTTTTCAGTCAAATGTTAATCCTCACGCCCAGCATGGCTAGCATACTTCTTCAAAATCCTGGTAATGATCAGACACTACCATATAGAGGCACATGGATTGAAAAATGCTTTAACTCATTGAGTTAACAAGTATACATAGGCATAGGGGTTGGAAAATGCTTTAACTCATTGAGTTAACAAATATACACAGGTACAGAAGAGAATAGCACTCTGATACCATGGTAAGAGAGGTGAATGCATTTTTTACCATGCACAACAACAACAAATAAATACAAAGCAAAAGTTGTTAAGCAACCACATAACTGACTAACTACATCAACCAACTACTTAACTACCATGTTGATGAGAATAATGTAATAAACATATGATAAATGCTAACATATTCAAGGTTGGATTGTAAAGAAAGTGGGGATTTCTTTTCTGGACGCTTTTCATTCTGAGACATTTGTATAGGAGCAGAAAGAGATGTTGAGCTCTTCTTATTTGGTTTTTAGTAAAGAAGAATATTGTTGGGCTGTGAGATTGCGTATTGTTTCTTTGTGTTGTGGATTTTTCTTATGTTAAGTTTGCAGCCTTTCTTTGAGATTCTTCTTGTCATGTGGTGGATGAAACAATTCTTAATGCAACAATAGATGTAATATTGAGTGTTTTCAAATCTGTTTATCTGGGAAGCCTAGGTGAACATTTCTTTTGTTATGTTAAGTAGCATTTCTTCATTCAAACCTTTGTTTCAGTTTTTCTTAAATCTATTCATTATTTTTTGCGAAAACTAGGTTATTGGCCCCATGTTGGCCATACCTAGGGTTTCTTTTCTTTTGTTTCAATTTTAGTTTGTGTGCCTTTCCTACTTTTTGGTCAAAAACATACCCCTAAAAAACCTAAATTTCTATCTTACGAGGGAGCTGTCCCTCTTAATGTAGAGGAAGATTGCTAATCCGATAGCGATCTCTCCAATTGTTGTAAATTTTATCGCTGCCCATTGCACGAGTTAGGTTGTTTTCAGTGAAATATTTGCATCAACAAATCTGTTTACCAACAGGCTCATAGATGGGCCATTATGTTTCTGTTTATTAGCAAAGAAAAAAAAAAGAAAATTGTTGCTGTCCCAAGATTTTCACAGCCGGTTTTAGAATTTGAAGTTTCTTATTAAGGACCTTTGTAAAAGTAAGTTTTTGTTGCTTGTATGAGCTAATCATCATTTTGTTTCTAATAAACATTATCTCCGAGATTAGTGTCCAGATACCAATATTGCTATACACTTGACACATCCACACCATTCCTTTCATAGATCCCCAAATTTTTGGGGTGCCACATATTCCTTGCTCTTTTTTCAGCACATGAAAGGGATGTTAATAATTGGTTGGATCCAATTATTTGGTCTGCACAATGGTGCAATTCAAAGTATTTGTCTTTTGATGGCTGCCTTGTCCTTTTGATGGTTCCTACACATGGAAATGCAATAGGATGTAGAAAGTAGGGTGTGATTAGTTTTAGATGATTAAATTTATAATTAGAGAGGTCAGTTGTTTCAACGCATTGAACTATGATATTGCCAACTCAATTAGGAGCACTGTGGGAGAATTGATGCAAAGCGATTGGTCTCATACATTGTATGGTCAGTTGTTTTGGGTCTGAAATAATTAATTTGCTTGCATAACATATTTGTTGAAATATATATCATAGCTTAAATTGAGATTTTACCATGCCGGGCATAAAATAATTTCAATTGAAGAGGTGCAATCAAAGGGAACTTTTGTTACATAATCTTATTAGCTAGTTTTGTTATCTTCTGCTAAGTGGCAAGTGAACTGGAAATTTAGGAAACTATCATATGCAAAACAAATATATATTACTTTCGACAAGATTTCTTATATCAATGACCTCTAGGGCTAATACTTCTTTAAGGGCTATGAAAATATTGTTTCAAGGACAAGCTCAGTTTTGTTCTCAGTGTGATGAGCCCTGCTGGCTCTCAGCTCAAAACCCTCAATTTCTTAAGTCTTTAATTGTTTTTTTAAGTTTTTAGAGAAATCTTAATAGACAGAAGAGAAGGGGCGCAGCATATTTTTGCTCATAAAATATGAATTTGATCTTATTTCTTCAAAAGGAAAGTACAGAATGTATTATTTAACTCCAACAAATAGATTTAGAAAGATAAACATACCAAGAAGGCTCCAGATTATTTTAAATAAAGAACTGGCCAGATCTACAGCTAGAAATGGTGAAAACAAGCATGAATGCACGCCAAGACTCCAGAAGTGGCTTCTCCTGCTCAGAAACTGGTCACAAGGCTTTGAAAAGACTAGCCGCCAATGATAGATAGCAAAGCCCTCACAAAAGAGAGGCGTTTCACTTATTCTCTTCACACGCCTTTCTCAAGGCACAAAACCCAAGGCAGACCGTATGGCCATGAAGAAAGAAATAGAAGCATTGAAAGAAGTCTCTGTAGCTGTGGAAAGGCGCCACCAGTAGAAACCCTCAAGTTATTGCAAAAGAACAAACAACTGCAAATTTGTAACCTCTGTCTGCAACTGTAGAACCTCTGTGTGAAGCTCTCAACTGTACTGATTCAGCTGATCTTTCACAGCCTCAAAAATACTCAACACTGAAGAGTTTTCCGTTCTCCAATGGACAAAATGATCAAACCCTGGTCACAGGAGAATGCTCAGAAGAAAAATGCACAAGGCAATTCAAAATAGTCAAAAGTTATGAGTTTCAATTGCCAGGAAATGCTTTATACCAATTGGCACGCATTTCAAGAAAAGTACGGCCTTTGCAATCATTAAAATATTTTAATATTTTAATATAACCTTTTTCAATAGTTGCCATAAAATACTTTGAGCGCACTTTTCAATATTTTAAGTTATTAAAATATTAAAATCCCCTTTTGACATTTCTTAAGTGATATAAAATATTATTAAAGTCAATGTGACTTTAATAAAAGGCGTATAAGTTAAATAATTAACTTAATCACTTAAAATTCCATAATACGCTCAAAACTCAGGATAATCCCGTGCCGTCAGAAGCTGTGAACTCCTGGAATGCCAACGCTCGCTGTGATCCAAACACTGTCCACTGAAAACCATGAACAATCAAACTCCCCAAAATGCATCACTGACCCTCTATCCAAACTGGCTAGCCCACAAGGGTCCAATAAAGGGCTAACAGTCGCAAAACAAGATCACGCTGAAAAAGGGGACATTACAGTCCGCCCTCCCTGAAATTGCTTGTCCGCAAGCAATCTCAACAACAAAGAATCAACCACTCCACCAGGATCCCAAGGATAGTGTCGTGAAATGTCCCTCCTGTCATCAACTGTCTCCTGTAACTCCCAAATCTGATCAATTGGATCATCATGTTGTACCCTGTCAATCTCAACACCATCTGTCACAGGAGAGAAGAACTCAAAAGAAAGCATGTCAAACTGCTGACAACACTTGCTCCCTAAAACCGCACGAGATATGCTATCATCCAACATATCTAACACGTGCATACCAGAATTGTGCATCTGAAACGGGTCATGTACATGATGACTGAAAGTGAAACTGTGTAGACTCCTAACCATGTACACACTGGAAATCTCCTCAACGAGCTCGGTCTGAAATCTCGATGCACTGACGGAATCTCCAATACTATGATCAACGCTCTTGCCTAAATCAGGATCAAGAGTAGAATCAGCATCCACCTCAAAGAGCGGATTATCACAGAAGATGTAGCATCTGTCTCATAAAGAGGATTTTGTACTAACTAAGCCTCATAACTGTACTGATCCCAATCAAACCCCTCTGATCCCATGGGACTAGAATCAAAATGATAATCCTCCTGAAACATCTCATGCTCCTCTAGAATCTTCGGTTCTATCTTCTCACCTTTTTTGTTGACGAGAATGATAGATCGCATACTCCCATCCTGAAAACCAGCTTGCTGGTCCGTTAAATCAGCAATGTCTTCACCCTCATAAAACCACTCCATTTGTCTATTTGAACCCTTAGGCTTGAGAGGACAATTGTGGTTTTGATCATAAGGAGCTTTGCAATAGAAACATAGCTTCCTCCTACGCAAATCATTGATTGTCTCTCGGTCCAAAGGAGCTGCAAATTTCCTCTTTTCATCAACTTTTTCTGATTCTTTAGGTTCTGATTTGCTATCACTATAGGATGAAGATGCTTCTGCATTTGAAGTGAACTTACCACGTGAAGCTGTAAGTTCCATGCTACGAGCCTTTCTCATAGCTTCGTGCAAGGTAGGTGGATTGAATGCCTTGATCCAACCTTTCATTGGCTCATGGAGACCTTCTACAAATAGAATGACAAGTCTCCTCTTTGAGATTCCGGTAACCATAACCGAGAGCTTCTGGAACTCACCAATATAAGACTCCAAGCTGCCCAACTGCTTCAACTGAGCAAGGTCTCTGAAGAATAGCTCAGGATCCCGTCTATCAAACCTCTCTACCAGTCTATCAGTAAACTCCTGGTACGAGGTAATCCTGTCATGGTGTAGTGTAGCCATGCCATGAATCCACCAGTCATGTGCTATGCCATCAAGGTGGAGAGCTGCAAATCGTATAGCATCTTCCTCTGGCATAGGACGTAGTGTCAGGAATGTATCCAACTTACTCACCCAGGCACGTGCTGTAACTCTACCACTGCCATCATAGTGAACTAAGGTTAGTTTGTTGGTAGCCTGTCTGAGATCACTTTGCTTGTTTCTAGGCCGCCTGTCATTCCTGTTTCTGGTGTGTTCTCTCTTCTGGCTTATGAATCTATCGAAGTTAAGGTGCTCCTTAACTCTCGGTGGCAATGCATCCCACTCATCATGCATAGCCATAATGTTATCTGCAAAATTTATCTCACCACCCTGTTCAACTTCGTCCGCTTCCTCAGCATCATCTCTGGTGAACGTGGGACATGTAGCTCTCTCATAGATACGTACTGGATCTATAATCCTCTGTGGCTCTCTATGGGTACTGCCATCTCTATTTGAATCCAAACTACGAGCTCTGTTTATTGACAAATTCTGAACATTCGTGCTGAGTTGTTGAAGAATAGTTGCAACCTGTTCTTGCCCTGCAACCATGCCTCTAAGCACGTCTTTGGCTTCTCTGTCCTCATCCTCCCAAGTATTCCTGTGAGAACTTTCTCCAGCCCTGTTCGCCATATTGTCCCAATCTAATTCCTCCTCCTGATCTGCAAACGGAAATGGTGGAAAAGGATTCTGGTCGCCTCTTTGATTTCTAGGACCCCCTCTGAAATAGGACTTGCCAAAACCCTCTTTATTTGACTTCATAAATTCTCAAACCCCACAAGCTGGCAGGATGTGAGCTCTGATACCACTGTGATGAGCCCTGCTGGCTCTCAGCTCAAAACCCTCAATTTCTTAAGTCTTTAATTGTTTTTTTAAGTTTTTAGAGAAATCTTAATAGACAGAAGAGAAGGGGCGCAACATATTTTTGCTCATAAAATATGAATTTGATCTTATTTCTTCAAAAGGAAAGTACATAATGTATTATTTAACTCCAACAAATAGATTTAGAAAGATAAACATACCAAGAAGGCTCCAGATTATTTTAAATAAAGAACTGGCCAGATCTACAGCTGGAAATGGTGAAAACAAGCATGAATGCACGCCAAGACTCCAGAAGTGGCTTCTCCTGCTCAGAAACTGGTCACAAGGCTTTGAAAAGACTAGCCGCCAATGATAGATACCAAAGCCCTCACAAAAGAGAGGCGTTTCACTTATTCTCTTCACACGCCTTTCTCAAGGCACAAAACCCAAGGCAGGCCGTACGGCCATGAAGAAAGAAATAGAAGCACTGAAAGAAGTCTCTGTAGCTGTGGAAAGGCGCCACCAGTAGAAACCCTCAAGTTATTGCAAAAGAACAAACAACTGCAAATTTGTAACCTCTGTCTGCAACTGTAGAACCTCTGTGTGAAGCTCTCAACTGTACTGATTTAGCTGATCTTTCACAGCCTCAAAAGTACTCAACACTGAAGAGTTTTCCGTTCTCCAATGGACAAAATGATCAAACCCTGGTCACAGGAGAATGCTCAGAAGAAAAATGCACAAGGCAATTCGAAATAGTCAAAAGTTATGAGTTTCAATTGCCAGGAAATGCTTTATACCAATTGGCACGCATTTCAAGAAAAGTACGGCCTTTGCAATCATTAAAATATTTTAATATTTTAATATAACCTTTTTCAATAGTTGCCATAAAATACTTTGAGCGCACTTTTCAATATTTTAAGTTATTAAAATATTAAAATCCCCTTTTTTGACATTTCTTAAGTGATATAAAATATTATTAAAGTCAATGTGACTTTAATAAAAGGCGTATAAGTTAAATAATTAACTTAATCACTTAAAATTCCATAATACGTTCAAAACTCAGGATAATCCCGTGCTGTCAGAAGCTGTGAACTCCTGGAATGCCAACGCTCGCTGTGATCCAAACACTGTCCACTGAAAACCATGAACAATCAAACTCCCCAAAATGCATCACTAACCCTCTATCCAAACTGGCTAGCCCACAAGGGTCCAATAAAGGGCTAACAGTCGCAAAACAAGATCACGCTGAAAAAGGGGACATTACACTCAGCACTTCTTTTAAGAAGAAGAGATCGGTCAATTTTGTTGCCTAAAAGCAATGGCTTTTGAGAGAATTACTCTCTTGTAATATAAATTATTCTCTAACAACAAATAATATAATATGTTTAATTTATGACACTTTCTAAAGTTGAGAAAATGCTTACAAGATTTAGGAAGGAACTGTGTTTCTTGGTGGCTGCCACTCAGTAATTTTTTCAATTGGATTTGTGTCACTCAAAATATTGCAGGCGGTTGGAGCATAACAAGATGCGCTTGATCACTTCGAAGCACAGTTTGAGGGGTCAGGAAATTCCAGAATTGAACCAGAATAAAGAGCATTGTTTGTAGAACTTGCTTTTGTGGAGTTGAGAGGAATGGATTTGAAACAGAATGTAATCAGATGCTGAAGATTGTAGAGCAGTAACAGTAAAAAAATATTTGTGAAAATTGTCGATTAGGGGAAACCAGCCAATCAATGAGTAGAGGAAACGAGTAACAAAAAGGCGTGCTCTAATTTTTAGACCTTTCTTAGTGCTCATTCATAAGAATTTGGTATAGGTTTTATGGTGTCTTGTAGTTCATTTAGCAAGTTCAGTTTGACAGTATGCAGGATATTTTCAAACCAGTCTTGATGAGTTTTCTGTTTCTTAGTTTATAACAGAAATTGAAGTGAACTTTTAACGATAATATTGATTAAAATGTCTCTAAGATGGCATAAGTAAACAAGTTAGAGAAATTTCTCCAGAGAAATTACAAGAAGGCAGGAAATAGTTGAGCCTTACAATCAAAACCAGAATATTCCAGTAATTGCTCAAATTGCACATTGTTTTTTGTGAAAAAGTGCTATATTTATTTTATTAAGGTATGATATCAAAATTGAACGAAAGTAAAGAGATATAATTTTAGTTATCTTCAAAGAAATGTGTATTCTTTTATCTTGTTATTCTACTATGCACATGTTTTCTGCAAATGCTTTTACTCAAGGGTTACAACTCATTTGTAATCGTATATACTATATACTATATATTCTCTTAATGAATAAATATGGGCAGTCCCTTAGTACAGAAGTTCTATTTTGCTATTTCAGGAACATGGAAGAAGTTATAGGAAGATTCGCTCAACTAACTCCACAAGAAAGAGCAAAAAGGTATATTTTGATTTTCAAGTTTTTAAACTTGATAAGGCTTATAGGAAATTTTTCTACTTTGAAATTGTCATTTTCTATAATAGAAAAAGATGCAAATTACTAATTTATATTTTTATTTGAACAGGAAGCTAGAAAGTTTTGAAGTAAGATACTCAATCACCATTCTTTCTTGATTAGTGTTTTTAGTGTGCAACCTTTAGTAAGGATGTTATTATGAATGATTATTATAGTTTTGAGCTTTCCATTATGTTATCATATATGTTCCATGAAATGTAGCTTTTCATGCCGATTTCTTTTTCAGTTTGGATTAAAAATTCACTTATGATACTAATAATGTTCAAACTATTGAATCTCAGGCACTTAAGAAAACATTTAAAAAGCTAGACCATGATGTTAATATAGAAGATTTCTTTGGAGCAAGGTAATTATTAAGTATTAACTCATTAAAACTTCAACAATGTAGCCAATAGTTCTTTTTCTTTTTCTTCCCATTTTTTAAACTACTAAGAAACTAACATTCATTATTTGTTTTGTGGCCCTATTTTATCCAGCAACCAAACAACTGAGGTAACTTTTTTCCTTTTTTATTCTTATTATTTGCTTAATTGTGCAAATTAGACCGGTCTCTTAATTTTTGGAATCATTATCATCTCATTTGATGTGTGTAAGATGTAATGAACTTCATTAGACTTGCAATGATCTCTTGCCATCCTTGAGGAAACAGTTGTATGGTAAACTAGATATATTTCAACGATTTTTTGTTAAACTATACATGCATCATATAGTTTTTAAAAATTATCAAAGGGTAATGAAGTTGCAAACTCAGCTAACAACTTGCAATCTTGTGCTGCTGGACCTTTTCTCACATCACAACTATAGGAAAATGAATATGGAGATCCTAAATCTTGCATGTTTCAGTCCTATAGTTGGTGTATCTGTTGTATTCTTGGGTCCATGTTCATTGGGTGATCAGTGAAAGCTAGAAGTACATACACAAACACATAGAAATGTACTTGAGCACATGACACAGAATAACTCTATCTAAATGAACATATATGCTTGCAATGGATATTCTAATTACTCAGTATTAATAACAAAATACCGAATGAAAGAAACTATAGATGAGGTGTTTGCTACGATGTATGAGTCTCCTAGATGGTCTTTATGGGGATGTCTTCTTTTGAATTTGACAATGTTGAGAAAAATGTATGGTGGTGTTGGTGTAAAATTTAAATACCATCTTGGAGGCGTGTAACTTCACACCCTCATCACATTACAGACAAATAAAAATGTGGCACAAAATTATTTTATCACATGTGAGCACCAACCTGGTATATATTTTCATGTGAATTCAGTTCAAGATGTTCACTTTGGAGGATATCCATGTAATGTGTCTAAAAGGGGGTGTTTGCATTGGAGAATGTCCTCGAAAGGTGATCTTGGGGTTATGTGCACCACAAAGTGTCAATCCCATTAACTCAACATAATTGCGTGTACATCTATTACAATTTTTATGAAACATGATTATTCATTCAAATCAAAAAGAGCTATTTACAATATTTATAATGAGACCCATTGTGAGCAAAAATGTGACATATTTTCTTGCTACTCCACATCTAATGCTTGCTCATCTAGAACTCTTCCTATTCATCATTATTTCACCAGCACATGATGATTCGCCTTTGGTGATTCCAAACCCCCTTACCAATAAGTAAATGTCATACCACAAATGATGGGCATAGTGCTAAATTAGGTACAAATATCCATGCACTGTCCATGCTATATTCCATGCATAAACTCTGCCATTGCATTCTTAAAATTGTGCAATGATTTAAATGGATTGTTGTGGGTGTGTGTTTGTGTCATTGAACTGCAGCTATAGGAACTATTCATGTGACTGTAAGCCGCTAAATAGTTAGTTAGCAAATAGAATAAATAAATAATGTTAGTCCTTGAGATTAGTTAGCACTCGGGATTAGTTGGTACTTGTCAGTTGCTGACGGTTGGTGCTCTCAACCGATGCCGGTTAACTATTTATGTTGCTGTATGGTTCGTAGTCAGGTGTGTTGATATGATAATGTAATACTGCAAGTACATGAATAAAGACTGCAATGCTTCATATAGATTTGTTCTGTTCTGTAAATGCTTTTATATACTCAATGACATAGTGTTTCTAGTTTACTTCTATAGCATATTGAATTACCATTACTGGAGTAAACGTTTGGCGCCGTTGCCTAAGCGGACTAGGGCATCACTCGTCATGGCAGCGTAATGGGTCAACCGGCGGAAGAACCTGTAAATGCTAATGAGGAACGGGAAGACCTATTGACGGAAGATCTTGTCAATCTGTGGAAGATATCGTTACGAGATCACGTACGTAGGGAATCCCAGATACGGGAGATCCCTAAGGAAGTTATCTGGGATAGATTGGAAGTGAACGACGAGGTGAATCATCTCTTGAATTGTATGCCCCAATTACTGGCTCGTCATTCCATTATTCTGCAAGACCTCCGAGAAGAAGAAGATCGGGAACGCCGAAGACAGCAAATACTACAACGCTACGAAGAACGAACTAAACGAGAAGAAGAAGAACGAGACACGAGCTGGAGACGTACATCCGATAGCCAGCGATGATCGCCCGAACATATTTTAAATGCTCGTACGGCTGAACAAAGACAAGAATCGAGTACCTGAAGGGCACGAGACTCAGGAAGAAAAGGTTCGGAGATCACTCCGGCTACAAGAACAAGAAAACTGGCGAAGAAGACTGCAGCAAGCCGGTAAGGAACTGGATGAGGATTTAATTGAACTAAATTAGAGCATTAAAAGAACATATGAAAACTTGACAAGAATAGACACATCCATTGGACGAGTGCACCAAAGTTTGACAGAAGGAAGGGACGGAGAACCCTTCGACACCCCATATGTATGAAGATATGATCCTTATGAAAACAAAGATGAATTGAGTGATAGCACTAGACGGTTTCGGGAGTTGTCCCTCTCGGACGACGACGAATGGCTAATGAGCGGAAAATCTGAGCTCAGTACCCCAAGGCAGAGAGCGTACCGGAGGGAACCCCAGGAGACTCACGGTGTTGAGGACGCTGACGGAGGACGTGGGAGTGACTCGTATGTGGCCAAGAGTGCAAGTGATGCATAGGGACGTAGCGGGGAAACCACCAGTCTAATCGGGTCCAACACACAAGGAGGACAACGGGGAAAGATGGCTCATCCGAACAAGCAAAAGCTGCCGAAGTTTATGGGGAATGGGTCTGAAGATCCCGTACGGCATTGCAAGACATGTGAGACTATCTGGATAGCCAACGGACAAGATGATCCCGACCAGTGGTTGAAAGCATTTCCAGCGACACTCAGAGATAGTGCCATTGACTGGTACTCTGAATTAGATCAAGCGCAGAGAGCCACATGGAGGGTCTTGAAGCAAGCTTTCCAAGAGGAGTTCAAACTCCTACGGGACGATAGCGAGATCGTCACGGAGATATATAATACTAAACAGGGAAAGCACGGGGGCGTGCGGACCTACAATTGGAGATTGAAAGATTTGATAGGAAAGCTTGAGGCACAGCCGGTAGATGGCCTAAAGAAGTGATGGTTTATTGAAGGGTTGATTCCCTCGCTTCGGCGAAAAATGAAAGTGGTACCGCCATCCTCGCACACTGAAGCATATAATCGGGCGATGGACATTGAAAGTGAGAGCAAGACATCCTCGAAAGGCAGGAAGAAAGATGACAAAGAGAGTGCCGAGGAAAGTGAAGATGAATCAACAACTGTGCAAGCTCTTTGTCGGGACATGATGCGGATGATGAAAGAACTGAAAGCCGACAAAGAAGGTTCCAGGGAGGCGAATGAATTATGGTGTACCGAATGCAAGACGGAAGGTCATACAAAGGTGAACTGCCCGAAAAAATTATTTTGTGACATCTGCCAAGTTATGGGACACTCCATCAAGGAGTGCCCATACAACTTAAAAGCAAGAAGTTCGCGAGTATTCTTCACCCAAGGAGAACAGTCAACCCCTCCAACCACACCGCCAAAACCACAGAACAACAATGCATCCCCTGGAGGCTACCATAACAATCAGAGAAATAATACGCCCAGAAGCAAAATTTAGTACGATAGCAAAGGATGGCCCATGATCCAGTGCCGAAACTGTAATGAATGGGGCCACTTTGCGAGGGAATGTCAGAGCGGTCAAGGCACCGGGGGAAAGTTATGCAAATGGTGTGGACTGGGTGATCATGAAGACACCGACTGTCCAAAGCAGAAAGGTAGTATCAATATGCTGGAGATAGCAGACGAAGAAGTCTTGGCAATCACGAGGGCACAATCAAAGAAGGCAAATTATCCAGACCCTCGTACGGAGAAAGAAAGACTCCGGGAAGCCAAGACAAAAGTAGAAGAGGCAATGGTGAATGAACGCATAAATTCCAAAGCTACCGGTACGCTGCTGCAGTTGGAGTCGGAGAAGAACATAGTACGGCAGGTGCTTCACACAACAGTACCAATCAAGGTAACTGACCTTTTGCAAACGATGCCTTATCTGAAAGTAGCGCTTACAAATGTTATTGAAGAGAATCTTTAGAAGGGTCCACCAGAACGAATGCCAGAACCAGTAGCCGAGACCAAGGACCCAATGCTACTCGCAGTAAGTATTGGGAAGAAACCAGCTTCGTCGAGATGGAAATTTTGGGAATGAAATTATCTAACACTATCGTCGATGGAGGTTCAGGAGTAAACGTACTGCCAGAGGAGACATGGAAGTGTTTGGGTAAGCCGACTCTCTGGCCCCCAACATTCCACCTCGTAGGAGCAGATCAGCATGGCATCAAACCTCTTGGTACACTAATGGAACAGAAAGTCTCGATTGGCATGCAGTTGTTTTTGCTAAATTTTGTCGTCATCCCATTGGAGAAAAAGGCGTATGGTGCACTATTGGTACGGGGATGGTTGATCGTTGCCAAGGCAAACCACAACTAGAAGAGGAATACACTTTCGATAGAGAGTTGGGGGAGGAAGTACACTATTGATCTGAAGAACCAGGCTGTTAGTGAAGATCTGGCGTCTTCGGCATCCGAATCAGGAGAAGAATCAGATGTTGATGACAAAAGAAAATTAATGGAGCCAAATGAAGAAGGTGTACTGGAGATTGGGAGTTGCTCGGAGGACGAGACCAGTTCGTTGAACGGGCTATTTCACTAGTAGATGGAAGATTATGAAGTCTTCCACCCTGATTGCAACATGCTACAAGTCAAGGAGGGGGAAGCGGAAGAAGACAGAGGCTCGACCAGTGAAACATTTCCTCTAGAGTACGGAAAGTATAAGGAAGGTACGGCAGAATTGGATGTGATGCCAGCACACAAGTTTGAACGGAACAAAATCATCAAGTACGGGGAGCCAACGCTGAGGAAGGTAAACCTTGGGGAACCTGAAAAACCTAAGGAGATTCTTGTGGGTGATGATTGGGACTCCGTACTAAAGGCGACAACGTTTAGAATCTTCATGGAGTATAAGGATGCCTTTGCCTAGACGTATAAAGATCTAAAAGGCATACAACCGGAGTTATGCATACACAGGATTCCTCTTGTATCGGGAGCCCAGCCCGTACGAAAGAGACCGTACAGAATGAATAAAAATTATGCCGCTAAAGTACAAGAGGAGATTGAGAAGATGTTGGAAGTAGGCATCATTTTCAAAGTGGATGTTAGCGAGTGGGTATCACCAATCATCATATCCTTGAAGAAAGAAAAGGAGCAAATTAGAATATGTGTTGACTTTCGAAGTCTGAATGCGGTGACCATCAAGGGCCCATTCCCTATTCCCTTCACCGACATAATCCTCAAAGAAGTTGCCGGGCATGAAATGTACTCGTTCCTAGATGGCTTTTCGGGCTACAATCAAATCAGTATCGTGGAGGAAGACAAATTGAAGACTACGTTCGTGGTCGAGGACGGGGTGTACGCATACAACCGGATGCCGTTTGGGTTGTGCAACACACTAGCCACATTCCAGAGGATAATACTCCACATTTTTGACAAAATGTCTGTAGGTAATTTCAAAGCCTTCCTTGATGACTGGTCAATTTACAGTGACAAAGAAAAACATTTGAAAGCTTTAGGCGAGTGCATGGAAAGATGTAGAGCAGCCCGTCTTTCATTGAACCCAAGGAAATGCAGATTTATGGTGCCAAAGGGAAAGCTGCTCGGACACATTGTGTGTAAGGCTGGGTTGAAAACCGATCCCGACAAGGTGCGAGTAATCGTACAGATGGAGGCTCCAGAGAATGTCACCGGTGTGAAGTCCTTCCTCGGGCATGTAGGATATTATCGAAGATTTATTAAAATTTTTGCGCAAGTGTCATATCCTCTGGACCTACTGACGAGGAAAGGCCAACCATTCATATGGGCCGAAGAACAGGAGAAGGCATTCAACGAATTGAAGGACTGCTTGATCAGCTCACCTATATTGATGTATCCGGACTGGGATAAGGAGTTTCATGTACATGTAGATGCCTCTAATTTTGCCATTGGAGCAACACTAGCACAAGTGGGAGCACACGGGTTGGACCATCCGGTTTTCTTTGCCAGTCGGCTACTTTCAAGAGCGGAAAGGAATTACAGTACGACCGAGCGTGAAGCACTAGGACTGGTTTACTCCGTACAGAAGTTCAGGCACTATCTCCTAGCCACGCCGTTCACCTTTTATGTGGATCATCAAGCCTTAATGCATTTAGTAAACAAGCCAATCATTCAAGGACGAGTAAGCAGGTGGCTATTACTGCTTCAAGAGTTTACATTTACCATCATCGTACGACCGGGTAAGAGCCATGTGATTGCTGATCAGTTGTCCAGAATCCGATCGGGCGAACCTGTCGAGGGAGGGGTAAATGAAGACTTTCCGAATGCACACTTATTTCAGATTGCAGTGCTACCCTCGTGGTATGAGAAGATTGGGGAATATTTGTCCACATCCACATTCCCGAAAGAAATGCCACCAGTGGAAAGGTGAAAGGTCGTCTTGAAAAGTAAGACGTTCCAGTTGATCAATGGCTTGCTTTACAAGATGGGGCCTGATCAGATCCTTCGGAGATGTGTTATAGAAGAAGAGATACTAGGCTTACTGGAGGAGGCACACGAAGGTCTGGCTGGCGGCCATATGGGACCAGATGCTACAGCAAGGAAAATTCTTTTGGCAGGCCTATGGTGGCCGACGATGCACACCGATGCCAGAGAATGGGTGTTAGGCTGCGACACCTACCAGAGGGTCGGGAAACCATTGAAGCAGGACTTCATGCCACTACATCCCTCACAGCCACATGAGTTGTTTGAACGATGGGGATTGGACTTCATTGGACCATTGAAGGTGAGTCAGTTGCATCGATGCCGATATATTGTGGTTGCTACTGAATATTTGATGAAATGGGCTGAAGCTAGAGCATTGCCAGACAATACAGCCCAAAGTACGGCGAGATTTATCTATGAGCAGATAGTGACACGGTACGACATTCCTATTCAGATCACGAGTGATCGCGGAGGGTCCTCTTCTCAAATGTGATCTTTCGAGTTGACTGTTGGCCTATTCCAGAGACCCGTAGGCTACTCGGATGGTGAAATTAGGGTTTCCTGTTTTTGAGGTGGTTGTTGCTTGAGGTTTGGAAACTGGATGGCGAATTCTTTCTGGGTTTTCAGAGAGCTTCGCAGTGGTATGGTCAGTTTGGTGTTTCGAGCAACTTCATGAATTTACTATTTTTAATAAATTCTATTTCTGGCAATGGTCCGGTTGGCTACAGTGCGTTTGGCTCTCTTTTTCTGCCAGTACAGTCAGTGTTGGGACTTTTGGCCTTTTGGTGCAATTTTTATGGAGAGATAAGTTGTTTTTAAAAAGGGGACTTCTTGTGACCTTTTTCACACATCGCCCCATTGCAAATGGGGATCCCCTAATTTTTGCT
The DNA here is from genome assembly GCA_007258455.2 of Sequoia sempervirens. Lineage (NCBI taxonomy): Eukaryota > Viridiplantae > Streptophyta > Pinopsida > Cupressales > Cupressaceae > Sequoia > Sequoia sempervirens. The sequence goes on along the minus strand of VDFB02260191.1, from coordinate 87,319 downwards.
TCGTTCCGAACTTTTGGCTTGATGTTAGTTTGTTCCGTCGTTGTCTCTCTTTTCTACTGTTTGTCTTTCCGGGATTGTGCCCATCTTTGAGCTCGAATTGAACTTTTGGCCAAGTCTGAAAAATTAGGGTTTTGAAATTTCCAGCCAACTTGAAGTCAAATGAAGTGAATAACTTGAAATTTGAGACTAACACTACTGTCAGTATGCTTCCAGCAGGCTCTCAGCAAATTTTCATCAAATTCCGAGTACTTAATATTTTTAGTAAGTATGCAATTACAAGCAATCTGTCAGCATTTTTGAGATTCCGACAATCACACTGCATTCAGAGCACATCAGGCTGCTCGCGTGCAAAATTTGAGCTGAAACAGACAACTTTCTATTTTTAGCAGTCTAGCTTCCAGGACAAATTTCAGGGCTTAGACGCAGAGTTTTTCTTTGCATGTCTAGAGATTCCTTTTGGGTTTTTCGAGACCTTCGCAATAGTATAACATGCAAAGTGAGACGACAACTTTCAAAGTTCAGCCTTCGGAGGCTATTTTTAGGGTTTGCATGTCAAGGTTTTCTTTGCATGTTGGCATATTCCTTATGGGTTTTTCGAGAGCTTCGCGATGATATGACATGCAAACAGAGATAATCACTCAGTAAGGAACTTACTATTTTTAGCAGGTGCTTCCCGGCAGTCGCCTCCCAGCACTTTAGAATCACGAGCTGATCGCAACGTAGCAGGAACGAAGACAAACATAAATCATTTGATATGCATGCAGAGCAAATTAGGGTTTCCAGCTTCGAGACCTGAAAAGAGGGGTAAAAAGTCAGAATTTTCGAAAACCGGTGTAAACCACTGCGATCAGCATCCTTCAGGCTATCTGCTGGTAAAATTTGAAGTCAAACGGAGCACTTACTATTTATAGTAAGTCATTTTGGAAACAGGCTAAAAATAGCAAATCAGTTGCATGCGCCGATGTCAGTGGGAAGGTCACGTGGTGAGGAGCGCGTCATTCAAATTTCAAGTTAGTCGGAGCAGTGGAGCTATCAGAAGCAGGCAATTACTATTTATAGTAAATCACCTCCAGAAATATGCTATTTTTAGCAAGTCAGCTTAGAGTAGCAGTGTGAACGGGTTGATGGAGTCATGAGGATCCAGTGTTCAAAATTTCAAATCAACCTGAGCTTCTGAAGTGTGAAAATTGAGAGACTTACTATTTATAGTAAGGCATGGGAAGCTGGCAGAGGAAGGTAAAAAAAAAATGTCTAAGTCTGAGTTTCATCCTGTAGCCTACTTCAAATGCGCCCTCATCCAGTTGGCAGGTGATAAAAATTTTCTAAGTGATGAAGATATCCTGCTCATGCCTCCATATGCGCCCAGGGAGAAATAAGTTGGTGAAAAATATTCTAAGGCATTGTTAAATCTTCCTGCCACCTCCAAATGCGCCCAGGGAGAAATAAGTTGGTGAAAAATATTCTAAGGCATTGTTAAATCTTCCTGCCACCTCCAAATGCGCCCATCAAGTATTCAAGGTGTTTGAAAAAGTTTCTAACATGTTTTATCCTTCAGCCATGCCAAAATGCGCCCACATGCAAGCTAGTAGCATTCAAAAAAATTTCTAAGTATAAAAATTCACCTCCTAGGCCAAAATGCGCCCATGCAACAAGGATAGCAAGTCAAAGAAAGTCAAAGTTTTTCATCCACCTCGCCCATCAAAATGCACCCAAGTTGAGAGAGTTGATAGCAAAAATTTCTAAGGCATGGAAATATCCTCCACCACCCCCTAAATGCGCCCAAAAGCAAGTGAGTCAAAGGAGTCAAAGGTGTTCATCCTTCAAGCATGCCAAAATGCGCCCAAAAGCAGCCATGTGAGGACAAAAGAAAAGAAGGTGAAGAGCACATGCCAAGGCGTTGGAGATTTAAAATTCTTCTCTCTCTCACAAATGCGCCCATGCAAGTCAACAAGTCAACAATTTTCATCCTTCTTCAAATGTGAAATGCGCCCAAAAGCAGCCATGTGAGGACAAAAACAAAGAAGTTGAAGAGTCACATACTAGGCGTAGTAAACATTTATCCTCCACACATGTGATATGCGCCCAAGGTGTTGAGGGTGAAGTGAGGTATGCTAGGTGTGATCAATCTTCTTCTTCAAATGTCAAATGCGCCTAACGTAGTAAGTTAAACTACAAGGTGGTGAAAGTAAAGTTGATGCTAGGCGTTGGAATTTTTTTAATAAAAGTGTCCTTCATGGTATAAAATGCGCCCAGGGTAATGGAAATAATATTTCTAAGTGAGTTGTTGAAATAAAATTTTCCTCGCAGACAAGGTGAACGAAGTTGAGTAAAATTTTCCTATGGCAAAATTTTCAAAAGTGCTAAGTGATTCAAAATTTTTCTAAGGCATGAAGTATTTTCTCCCTTAAGGAAAACGCCTAAGTCTGGAGAGGTGATGAAATTTCTCAAAACGTGAGCAAAATTGCCAAGGATGAAGTCAGATAGTGTCAACTTCGTGAGGTTGATAAAAATTTCTCAAGTCGGAGCAACAAAGTACTCACAGGGATGAGGAGCTCGAATAAATTTGTTGAAAATTATTTTTCTAAGGTGCAAAATTCAAGAAAATCAAATGAACCCGTTCGTTGTGCACCCATGAGTTCGACGCGTTCTGAAGGAAATTTTCTTCTGGGTATTGAAGATTATCGATGAGGAATGGATTTTAAAGTCTTCCACGCTTCGCCAAGCCTTCAGGATGGATATTTTTGATGGGCAACGGGTTGATGAATTTCCTAAGGGAAATTTGAAAATTTTCTAAGGAAAAGAATAAATGTGTTGTTAAGATAAAGTGTTGTGGCTGATGAATTTGAAGGTGATCGCTTAGATGATTTTTGATCAAATTCCTGATGAAAGGATTTTTGTCGAGCCTGAGTTGGATGAAATATCAGAATGAAGTGCGCCAGGCAGAATGCAAGATGAGTTGCAAATTTGGCTAAGGCATGAAGGATTTGAACGTGAAGTTGGCTAGTGAAGACGACGAACGCTTGGAAGTTAGAGCGTGAAAATCCTGGTAAGTAAAGTGAATTTATATTATGAAGTGTTCTAATACTCTTCTCCTTGCTTGTTTGCAGGAGGAACGTCGAGACTAGGCGGTGATGATTTGAAGCAAGTAGTTCAAGATGATAAATCGCGAAGGAAGAAAAGTTGCAAGAAAATGGCTAAGTGTTGGGACTTAGTATAACTCAAGATGGAGAAAAGAATGGAAGCTCGAGCAAAGTTGAAGAACAACGTCAAGAAGAAGATCAAGAGCAGTGTGAACGCGTTTCAAAACTGGAATCTTCTAGAAGGATAATGGACATTAATGGCTCATTTATTACCCCACTCCTCTTGGTGGCGGTTTTTAGGGTGAATCTTGTTTAGGGCTGAGGTGGCACGATCTGGGCCATCTAGCCGATTGTAATCTGAGCCGTCTGTTGGACTTGGCCAGCTATATAAAGGGGGAGTCCCCCTCAGTTGTATCTCATTAGAGTAGAAGTCGGAGTAGAGAGACAACTAGGTGATAGCTTAGAGTAACTTAATATAGATTGATAGTGTAGTTTGAAGAGAAGGGAAAGTTTTCCCTTTGAAAACTTTGTAAGAAATTGTTGTGAACACTCTCTCAATAAAAGAGTTTTTCATTGATGGTGAATTTCGTTTTTGTTGTGAGTAGCTAGCAAGGTTTCTTCGTCCTTCCGATTCAAATGGTAGCATAAAATAGTTCAAAGTAGTATAATTTTCATTCCATGCAAGTAGATGTTAGTTGTGGAATGTGGTCTTCAATTTGAGCAAACTTCGTCTATCCATACCACTAGTGGGCTCGCTGATGGTGAGTTCGCCTTGTGTGGTCAACTGGAACATTGCAGACTTAACTTCGTTTGTGATTCACTCGTTGGTATGCGTCGTTGTGACGGTGTCTTCGCGTTGAATTATGATCTGAACACCTTGAACTACTCCTCTGAAGATTGCACCAGTTCTGTGGAGCTGTCCGAAGCGAGGCAAAGCAGAGCCTAGTTGAAGCTTGTGAAGATTGATCGCCATGTCCATGCCTTAGAGTAGATTAGAGCTCTCTAAACCCTGCATTTTAAATTCAGTACTTTCTGGTTAGAATAGGAAACCCATGCTTCATTGATAAATCTGTCGAATTGTGAAAATTCCTTCCTCTGCTGTTGAACAATTCCGTAAGTCCCCTCGAAATGCCAGCAAAATCACATCGAGCCAACTGAGCCTATTCGCACTAAAAGAACCTTGGAGTTGAACGAACGAACTTTCTTGCAATCTTAGCGTGTGGAATACTTTGATCAAGAGAGGATAGGGTAGTTATTCTACGTTGGTGCGGTCACGAAAAACACATCAACAGGACTTTATGGGTAAATGCTTCATTGAGAGATAAATTATATTTTGAGGCCAAATTATGGGTTAAGTGAAAAAGGACGCCTACTTGAGGAAAGATATATTTTTATTAAAAGGTGAAATATTTTATTAAGGGAAAAAGGATGCCACCTTTTGGAGGGAAAAAGTTTTGAATTCAAATTGGAGTTTGGGCGCCCTTCTTGAAGTTTCTAGAAGGCTCTCCTCATGTCTATATATTCAGGCCTCAGTTCTTCATTTGGGATCTTCTGTCTACCATAATGTTATGCTGTTGGAATGTCTTCAGGCAAGCTTTGAGGAAAGCATACCTCCTAGCACTTGGCTCATCTTCTTGCTTGAAAGATAGCAACAAGTTGAGAGTTAGATTGTAGTTGGGTTGTTTAGCATTGTAGTTGAGTTTTCTTGCATCTTCTTGTTGAAGTTTAAGCATTTTGTCATATTCTGGAATTTCTGATATTGCATTGCTATAGGTGGTTTTCATTCATATATCAAAAAAATAAAAGATATTGTTCTGGGTGTTTGTCATATCCTCTTCTCTTCTTGGGGCGACCCTATTTGCAAGTTTGTGGATTTTTTAATGAAGTTTCTGATTTTTCCTAGCTAAATCGCCCTTTCATGAGGGCCGTACCTTTATGAGGTTGCTTTGGGATTTGTGCAAAATATATAGAGGTTGTTTGGTAAGGTTTTAGGTATTCATTTGGGGTGTCATCATCCTTAGAGCAATCTGCATTGGTTTCATGTCATTAGAGTGAGTTTTGAGCAAGATACAAGCATTTGAGTGAGTGCTAGGTTGCAGATTTCTTCATTTTATGTTGCAGGTCTGATATATCAGATATAGGAAATTCGTCTTTTGGCTGGGAAATGAGCTATTGAAGTCATATAGGACATTTGGAAGAAGCTCTATACTATTGCAGCTTGATTATCTCTCTAAACAGTGTGCTTGCAGGAAAACATATTCATTGTAACGCTGTCAGTAGTACTGACTAGCTCATATTTACATTTGTAAGCTTCATTGTATTCGCACTATTAGTGGAAGAGATTGGCCATTGCTCAGTCTATACTGTATTTACTTTGGTTGCTCCGCCATATGATAGCGCCTTGCCCATATCGAGTTAGGAGAGCACATACTTGGTGTTGAGCTTTAATTTCAGTATTGCTTTCTTACTTTGTTACTCTGCCATGTGGTAGCTCCTTACCCATCTTGGGACGGAAAGCACATTCTTGGTGTTGAGTCTTTCTTTAATTGCGGATTATGATTTGAGCTGACCTTTAACGGGTACTTGGTGCTTTGTGTTCTTCGAAGTTTGAAAAAATTTGGGTAAGAATTGGTTCAGTTCTTTACAATTTTGTCAATCATGTCATCAGGCTGATGACGATGGAGTTCTGGATCTTTCACAACCTATCGAGTCCGTACTACCCGCGAGCTAATGGCCAGGTAGAGCCTACAAATAAAGTGCTAGTATCAGTCATCCATAAGTCATGTGGCGTAGAAGCTGATTGGGAAGAGAGATTACCAGCTGTTCTGTGGGCATACCGTACGACGTACAAGGTAACGACGGGCCACACACCCTTTCAATTAATGTACGGTCAGGAAGCAGTGATGCTGATGGAATACATGGTACCCAGCTTAAGGATAGCCGTGGAGAATTGGCTGGGTGATACGGAAAGTTTAAAAGAACGTCTATACCAACTTAATAAATTGGATGAGCGAAGGATAATGGCACAATGGACGACGAAGAACATGTAGCGGAGAAGGAAGCATTGGCACGATAAGCACCTTCGGCGAATGAACTTCCGGCCAGAACAGTTAGTTCTGAAATATAACGGCCGCAATGAGATTAAGCCGGGGAAATTCAAAGTTCGTTGGTTAGGACTGTTCCGAGTTCGGGAAGTCCACGATAATGGCTCTATAAAATTGGAGTATTTGGATGGGTCACTCCTACCAGAAGCGATCAATGGTTCCAAGTTGAAACAGTATCAAGAAAGGAAGGAGAACACTATTGCCATCAATATGTTGGGCTATGCTACTAGAGAAGACTGGGCTGTGCAAGCAGAGGATTCGCAAGAATATGACTGGGGACTGGGAGGCCCCGGCTATGCAGCCGAAGGAGTTTGGATGGAGTCAGGCGTGGATCAAATCATCGAAGAGAGACTGGTGCAGAAGGTAGAAGGCATTGCTGTACCTTGGATGCACAAGCACCTGACCAATGCGGTATTCGGGACACCGGCACTATGGCGGAGAATGGGTGGACATTGGTGTTACATTGCTCCGTATGAAGGCCTCCGGCGAGGATACCTTGCGAAAGAAATAGACACCGAGGTGCAGAAAGAGAAAGAGGAACAACTCGCCCATGAACGAAGCTTGTGTCAACTTGAGGATGCTGATGATGAAACAAACGATTGGAATGATGAGCAATGGGAAGCCTATTTTGAACGGACAACTCCTTGTTTAAAGATAGTAATGATGACAGAGGATATGTTCATTTCAAGTGTAGACGGGTAGACTGACGATGTGATCAAGCAGTTGAGACAAGAACAGAGGAAAGTGCCAAGGTTAGTAACACAAGATGGGCTTTGGAAAATAATACCTTACCCAGCCGGGCCACCAACTGTAGAAGGCGAAGAGGTTACATGGTACCAGAAGTACGGCGGACGATATATCGACGACAGTTTCAATGGTATTGGCCCTTCTCCATTGCTTGATAAATGGTTTGATATACAGTATATAGGATCATGTTGTGAAGAAGACTGCTATAAGCGGCCCCCGCATACGTGCAAATGGTACTATGCGTCTGAATTGAAGGTTACAACGGATGAAGGAGTACGGGGAATAAAAGAACATCTAAACAGGAAGAGAAAGGAGATGAGAGAAAATAAACAAAAATTGAAAAAATTAAAGAGAAGTGAAAAAAATTAAGTCATGACAAAAGGAAGGAGGGTAGAAAAATGAATGAAGAAAAAAGAATAAATGAAGAAAAACACGACAAATGGAGGAGAGAGGAGAGAGAAGATGGAAATGAAAGAAATATGGAGTGGGAATTAAATAGAATTGAAGAGAGAAAAAATACTAAAAGAAAAAAAAAAAAGTATTAGAAAGGTGGATGAAGAAAAAATCAAAGAAGTGGAAAAATTAAAAAATTAAAAGTATTCAAGGGAAGGAAATTGAAAATAAAAAATATTACAATATTACAATGGAGAAGTGGCGTACGACCTAACCCTAAAGAGGATACCTGCTATAAGTCAAAAAGGGCACCATCACTCAGCATTCATAACACATTGAAGAGGAATCGACAAGAGCAGAAGGAAACAAGCTTGAGAGCCGTACGAGTGAAGGTGAAGGCCGTATGAGTGAACACCAGGGAGAAGGAAAAGTCAATACGCAGGAGGGTTGTACGCATTCAAGAAGAGGCCATACGCTGGAAGAGAGGAGAGGCTATATGCCATCAGGAAGATTTCGTACGATTGAAGAAATCCAAGGTCGTACGCCTACACTTTAAGAAATATGTACGGTTACAGTTGAAGAATTCTGGACGCTGGAAGAGAAAGGCCGTATGCTGGAAGAGGGAGGAGTCCGTACGCTTGCAGCCAGAGAAGAGGTTGTACGCTTGAGAAGGGAGGCCGTATGCTTGAGGAGAAGGGAGGTCGTACGCCCAGCTAGAGAAGAGGCTGTACGCTTGAGAAGGGAGGCTGTATGCTTGAGGAGAAGGGAGGCTGTACGCCCAGCCAGAGAAGAGGCCGTACGCTTGAGAAGGGAGGTCGTATGCTTGAGGAGAAGGGAGGCCGTACGCTCAGCCAGAGAGGAGGCCGTACGAGCTAGGGAGAAGGCCGTACGTTGGGTTCAGGAAAAATCCGTATGACATAGTAAGAAGCTCGTACCATTCTTCGACTAGAGCCTTCGCCAGGAAACAATAACTGCTGCTGCACCGGAAGTCGTTAAGGGTTTTCACTTATCTAGAAAAGTTATTCTCCGATAGTTTCATCCTTTTCAGGAGCAAGAAAATGGATGCCAGCACGAGTACCAAAGCAAGGAAAATAACACTAAAATCCAAGGTGACTGGAGGCAAGTCAGATAAGGGGAAAGTTGATACTGTGACTGCAGATTCACTAACGTGGGAGAGTCTCACAGGCATAGAGTGCAAGACATGGTAGCAGGAGACGACACCCGACTATCCCATCAAGCGAGCACTGGCGACAGCACAGGTGGACAAGGTGGCACAATGTCCCTTTTTTAATGCTAAGGATTCTGAAGAATATTTGAGAGATATTGTTGCCAATTACAATCAACACAGCCATAGGAGTACAATTGAATACGAAGGGTTTCCAGTTACCGTGGCTTTTTATCCCTCGGACTTCCGGAGACTCTTTGGCATACCTGCGTCTGGGCAGGTGGTCGCCAAGCCGACTACGAAAATGATTGTGCAATAGAAAGAGATGATTATTAAAAGAATTTTTCGGTCGGATATCACTGCCAAAGAAAAGGAAATGATCTGGAGTGCAGGAGCTCGAGGGTTACGGAAAAATATGCTAGGGAATGGTGATTGGAAATGCATTATGGATCTTATCAAATGCAAGTTGACAAGTGCCAGCCGAGCCTCAGATATCGCAACCTGGATGGTTGAGTATATGTTTGGGCTGAGTGGGGGAAAGGTCTACAATTGGGCACCATACCTATTAGAAAGGATTAGAGAGTTCTTAGAATGCAAACACAAGGCGTTATATATGACCCAGCAGCATATAGCCCTCTTTCTGGATGCCGTCTACAATCATGTGCCAGAGGGGAAATTGGGAAAATTTCAGCCAGCAAGGGATTATGACAGTTATTGTCCTACAGTTTTTAGATGGACGAATTTGGAGGCTGGGAGCACAGAAGAGCCGAAGACGGTGAAGAGGAAGAGGAAACAAGCCGATAGCGAAGAATATGAGCAGTTAGCACTGTCTTCATCTGCCGATAGTACTTCACCAGTCGGAGTTTATTCAGTAGATGTTAATACTCCAGTGAAACCCCCAACCGAACATGAGGTAGAAGAGAAGGTCGAGGAAGGTGGCACAATTGAGGCAGTTACATCAGCAGGCGAGATGACACCACTAGGGGTGGCAGAGGACACAACACCGACAAATATGATAGGTGAGACAGATGCGCCGACATCACCAGGAGGAACACTTTAGACAGAAGGTGTAGATGGATGGCTGTGGCAAATGGGAACACCTATTCGGGAGGAGGACATCTCCCCCATACACTCGCCAGGACTGATGGAGACTAAGATGGGAAGAGATGCTGCACCAGCTGGGAGCACTCAGCCGATGGTGGCTATGGAGAATACGCAACCAGTAGTAGAGCAACGAGCAGTAGCAGGGGGAGAGATGGCACAGGTGATCCATATTATGTCAGATGAGGAGCCTCTTACCACACCATAGATCGTTGTACCTACAGCGGTGGGTAATGTCGGAGATGCCGGTGGATCCAGTGATAATGATACGTCAGAAGGGATTGCTGTGATAATTCCCAAGCCAGATTGAGAGGACCCAATAGGTACAATCGAGAGGTACATTCACAGCCTTGAGCCTATTGCGTTGGTCATCCAAGAAGTGTTTGACATTGCAAAGACACTGCACCGGAATTACTCGCCCATAGTCGGGCAAGAGGCATGAAGGATCATTCAGTTCATGAACTCAGGGAGTGGAAGGGAGTTTGACAGGATATTTACTGGTGATTGGTTGGGGAAGAAGACACCAGAAATGATGGATGCTTGGTTTTCGAAGAGGCCAGTATTGCATGGGAAAGACGACAAGCTAGTGGCACAGTTATTTGAGATGGAGACAGCATATAGGACGTTATTTCTAGGCTGCCGAGAGTACGAGATCCATCTAAACAAAATGACGAGGAAAGCGGATCAAGCCATCGCCCTTTCCCGTAAAATACAGGCCAAGGCAGAATCTTTTGAGAAGCAAATACAGGAGCTCACTCGCTTGTTGGAGAAGGAGAAGCTGGAAGTGATCGCTCGGGATACAAGCATTTAGGGTATGGAGAAGAGGATGAAAGCACTTGAGGAGGAGATGGGCCGCCAGTTGGCAGAAAAAGACAAAGAACTGGAGAGGGTCAATAAAAACTTGAACGAGGCAGTGCACCTGGTCAAGACGACTCGAGAGAAGGAATTGAAGGCCTCTCATCACCTCCAGCAGCGTACAGAGGAGGTGTACCGACTACGACAAGTGACCACTCCGGCTACCACTTCATCAGTTCCCCAGCCACCAGGGACGTCCTCTCAAACCTCTTCTCATTGAAATTTTATGTATTGATCTCCCAATATTGTATTTGTCGTCTGGGAAGACAACTTTTTCTGAGGGGGGGGATGATGTAAGCTGCTAAATAGTTAGTTAGCAAATAGAATAAATAAATAATGTTAGTCCTCGAGATTAGTTAGCACTCGGGACTAGTTAGCACTCGGGATTAGTTGGTACTTGTCAGTTGCCGACGGTTGGTGCTCTCAACCGATGCCGGTTAACTATTTATGTTGCTGTATGGTTCGTAGTCGGGTGTGTTGATATGATAATGTAATACTGCAAGTACATGAATAAAGACAACAATGCTTCATATACATTTGTTCTGTTCTATGAATGCTTTTATATACTCAATGACATAGTGTTTCTAGTTTACTTCTATAGCGTATTGAATTACCATTACTGGAGTAAACAGTGACCAGTATAAGCCATTGTACCATCCTACAGCATATATAACACATCATTTCAATAAATCCACCCCATTTAGCAATGCATCCCTTAAAAGCTACACTAGGATTTGTAGGGGACCTGGCTGATTTTGGAAGTAAAAATAACAGCATTTACTGCCAAATCTGACTAAAATCAAGACTTTATGGATTCCTTTCTGAGCACCAAACTGTTACTAAATTAGTAGAAAGATTGAGCATCAAATTGAAGCTGGCCAAAAATTGAAACTAACAGCAGAAAACTCATTGAAATGTGCAGTTCACAAGATATATAGATCTAATTAACCTGTCCTTGAAATGCTAAGAGGAGTATTCAAATTCTTACCTTTTTGAGTTCTTTCATTTCAAATTCCAGTGGCCATTGCATTGGCACATTTCAGTCACTTCTTTTTTCCCCTTTTATTAAGATCTTATAGGTGTTGAATTTTGTGTAAAAATGCCCAAAGGTAGGATGGGTCTTCCATTCTCTTTAATTAGCTAGTGAAAATTGAACCCTCTCTTTCTTATAATGCTCATGGGTTTGCCTTAATATGTTTTCAAAAGTGGCATCTTTTGACCTTATTAGGACACTGATATGTATACACAAACTCTTTTATTTAACCTCTTTGTGTGTTTTCTCCTGTTTGTTTCTTTTTCTTCTCTTCTTCATATAGATTAGAAGTTTTGTACTTACATCAAAGTGTATGTTTCCTTATCTCTTCTCCATATATGTCTGATGCCATGTGATGTAACTGTTTGTGATTTCATTGCTTCAATTCTATTGGGAAAAACAAAGAGCATCTATATTTTCACAGTAAAAAAGAATGATTATATTATTGAGTTGATTTTCAATGTATCACAATATGGCTTTTAAAAAGCCTTTCCAACATAACTTCCCAAATTACAATTCTACAAGAATCCAACTAATTATTTTAATAACAATAATATACTACAAGTCACTAAGATGATTTTATACAATATGGAAACCTTAATATTTTAACAAATTTTTCAAAAGTTGATCCATCATTGTTCATGTGCCATTAGATTTGCAATTTGAACTATCATTATTTTGTTAGACATAATGGTAACACCATCTCCAATTACATGTAGGATAGGTTTAGCTAGTGATATTGGTCCATATCCAACTAGGGGAGAGGGGCCCATAATGGAGCAGGGTCCAATAGTGGGGATAGAAGTAGTCCTCAGTGGGTCCCATAGTGGAGCACTTTAATATCCAATTGCAAAACACTTTTTATCCATAAAGTATGCATAGTGACAAATCATGTGATGCCACATCAGCGCACCAATAAAACATGACTTAGTGCACCACTGTCGGTCTCACTTTTTTTTTGGGCCTTTTTGGATGCCTCAACGAAAAACATGCTGATGTGGCATCATATTTGATGATGTGGCCCTAAAGCGAAATATAGAAGCACATGAGTTGCCAAATAAACTGTTGTACAGAATTGGGAGTGATTTGAAATTTCCACGTAGGATTTTGAGAAACGTGAAGTTAGGGTGCTCCACTATAGGCCCCTCTCCCCTAGTGACCTTAAATTTCTCATTCAACCTTCCCATGTCACGCTTCTCCAAAGCACCTAGCAAGAGCTCTTGCCTTAAAAAAAAAATTTATACTAAACCTCTGCCAATGAATGCCATTGTTTGAGTTGAGCTTACTCTTTATACAATTTTGTGGCATCAACACTCCATTAGTTGGTCCAAAGTGATCATCCAACTCAAAACTGGACAAATTTTTGCATTACCAATGTTTCTTCATGATCATCAATGATGGATGTTTGTGCAATATAATTGAGACTCAGACTCGGTTCAGATTTGCTTGGCACATTTTAGGCTTGAACTTGGGTTTGGCAAAAAATCTCAAAAAAAAAAATCACATGAATTGGCAGTAAATTGAAAAACTGTAAATTTTGAATAGAAATACTTTAAATAATTGAATTTTGAAAAAGTAGCTACTAAAGAAAACAGGATCTGAGCATAACAAGTTTTTGTTTCAGGATTTGAGATTTTCAATAACAAACATCCTTAGCAGCAAAATAACAAGATGAAACCCCATGATATGACAACTTTCAGAAAGCCTAGATAATAACTTTCTGTCTCACTTTCTACATTACATAAATACTAAAATCCAATCTATCTGCACACCATCAAATTCTCCACAGCTTTCAATGTGCGAGTTTAAAATTTGAAAGATGTACTCAAATATATGAAGAGTTGAACTCAATTGAGTGTGACAGGAAAAAAGAATTTGATATCAGCCTTTTCAAGTGATGGGAAGATATTTGAAATGTGTTCATTGAAGAAATTTGAGTTGCTGTACGATGATAGTAAAGTGATGAAAAAGACTTCTGATTTGAAGAGTTGAACTCAGTTTAGTTTGATAAACATAGCGAGGATATTATGCAAAATGAGTACTTTGAGCATCAAGATTCCAATGAGGCAGATACTAATGTGGTCAATGATGATACTGTTAGTTTTCTTCAAGAGTATTCTAACAGAAGTGGTAGATATGAACATGAGATTCAAGTACTTGTGGATAGTTTGACTGGGGATGTTTCTGATGTGAGGTATTTCTCATAACTCCTTTCCTATTCTTGAGGATCATGCCCTTCATGGGTTTGTAACATGATCCACATTCACATTCCAGTATGATTTCTGAATAGTATCCTTTGATTCTTAATCAGAGACAGAGCACAAGAATGGCCAAGTCTTCTGATTCTATAGCAGAGGGACCTGACATAGCAGACCTTAAGGGACTTGTTGGAGCTGCTATTGTAGTTCTCCTTTTGTTGTCCATACTCTTTGTTATGTTGTTGTTTGAGCTATGATGTGAACTTTGGCTTAGTTTTAGATGAGTGTTCATAAGAGAAAATGATGTTCTCAAATCTGAAATATCAAAACTAACTAAATTTTTACTTTTTAAATTTCTTGATTGCATATGCATTTGACTGTTCCATCATGTATCTCATAAGAGCTGTTTGCCCCTTCACGATAGTTTAGAAAATATATTGCTCTAATGAACACTCATCTAAAACCAAGCCAAAGTTCACATCATGGCTCAAATGACAACCTAACAAAGAGTATGGAAACAAAAAGAGAACTACAATAGCAGCTCCAACAAGTCCCTTAAGGTCTGCAATGTCAGGTCCCTTTGCTACAGAACCAAAAGACTTGACCATTCTTGTGCTCTGTCCCTGATCAAGAATCAAAGGAGACTATTCACCTCAGAAATCATGCTGGAAATGTGATTGTGGATCATGTTACAAATTCCATCAAGGGTATGATCGTCAGGAGTAGAAAAGGAGTTATGAGAAATACCTCACATTAGAAACATCCCCAGTCAAACTATCCGCAATTACTTGAATCTCATCTTCATATCTACCACTTCTCTCACAATCCTCTTGAAGATTACTAACAGTATCATCATTGACCACATTAGAGTCTGCCTCATTGGAATCCTGCTGCTCAAAGTACTCATTTTCCATAATATCCCAGCTATGTTTATAAAACTCAACTGAGTTCAACTCTTCAAATCATAAGTCTTGTTCATCACTTTACTATCATCATACAACATCTCAAATTTCTTCTACGAACACATTTCAAATATCTTCCTATCACTTGAAACAGCCGATATCAAACTCCTTTTGCTTGGCGAACTCAATTTTCAACTCTTCAAATTATAAGTTTTGTTCATCACTTTACTATCATCATACAGCATCACAATTTTTTTCTATGAACACAGTTCAAATGTCTTCCCATCGCTTGAAATGGCCAATATAAATTTCCTTTTGCCAATCATTAGAAAATTCCTTGATATAGAAAATATTTGACCTTATCAAACTTGTTTTGCTAATCATTAGAAAATTCCTTGATATAGCAAAAACTTATCTTTAATAAAAAATTGTTAATCTCCATGCTCCTATGTCACTCAAACTGTTTGGCAAACATTGCAACTTCATATTGAGTCTTCATAGCTAGTTTCCCTAATACACAAAAGCTTGTGTATGTCCATTGTTACTGATGTCTAAAGAAGGGTATGATCCTCAGGAGTAGAAAAGGAGTTATGAGAAATACCTCACATTAGAAATATCCCCAGTCAAACTATCCACAAGTACTTGAATCTCATCTTCATATCTACCACATCTCTAACAATCCTCTTGAAGATTACTAATAGTATTGTCATTGGCCACATTAGAGTCTTCCTCATTGGAATCCTGCTGCTCAAAGTACTCATTTTCCATAATATCCCAGCTATGTTTATAAAACTCAACTGAGTTCAACTCTTCAAATCATAAGTCTTGTTCATCACTTTACTATCATCATATAGCATCTCAAATTTCTTCTATGAACACATTTCAAATATTTTCCTATCTCTTGAACAACCGATATCAAACTCCTTTTGCCTGTCAAACTCAATTGAGTTCAACTCTTCAAATTACAAGTTTTGTTCATCACTTTACTATCATCATACGGCATCACAATTTTTTTCTATGAACACAGTTCAAATAGATTTCCATTGCTTGAAATGGCCAATATCAAATTCCTTTTGCCAATCATTAGAAAATTCCTTGATATAGAAAATATTTGATCTTATCTGTAATGTCCCCTTTCTCGTGAGCAATGGAATTTAGAGGAATTAGCCTATTCCTAATCCTCGTAGGCTAATGGGGCTTGATCAGAGGATCGTTTGGCAGATACCCAGTTGATTGGTTGGCTCGTTTCGTGATTCAGTGTACATATGGAGGTGTTCTAATGATTTCTTGATATGTTTCTATTTTTAGAAACCTCATGTTATAAAGTAATGTTATGTTTGCACTTTATGTTATGAATAATTATTTTATTATAAAATGCAAAATAATAAAATAATAAAATAATAAAATAATAAAATATAATAATATTTCTTCTAGAAGGTGACTTAGGAAAGTTCTAGAAGGAGGCCGACCTCTTGAGGAAAAAGTATAAATAAACATCATGGGCCTCATTCTCAGTATCCATATTTGTTGTTGTTGATGCTTGATGTTTGATGGTTGTGGAGCCTAGGGTTTCTGCAGTTGTCTTTGGCCATTGAGAACGAAAACTCTCAATTGGTAAGCAATTTTGAGGGTGTGAAATATCACTTGAATTATTGCAAAGTTGAGGAAGTTGCTTCAGACTTTCTACTTGTACTTCAAGCAAAATTTTATGGCCTTTGGCCAAATTTTGGTGGTACTGATTTAAAGAGATCAATTAGTGCATTGTTGGAGTCATTTTGGTGTATTGAGACTTCATCAAGTTTGCTATTCAAGGTTCAATCTGCTTTTATCAATTTTGATATATATAATTACAGTCATCATATTATTCTCTTGGAGCCATGATTTTGTTCATGGTGGCATATATTTGCTGCATTTTTGGTTGAGGAAAGAGGCGCATCAGTTTAGGTGGACAAGAGTTGATTTTTATGCAAGTTAGAGAAGGTTACAAGCTGCTAGCAATTTGCATCAGAAATCTGAAGTCTGAGAACAGGGGTGGCCACTCAAGAGGTTCGATTTTATGAAGAAAGACAGCAATAAATTCTAATAAAATTAGAGAAGCTTCATTGAGGGTTGAGAAGACTTGGCGCAACATCAAGAAGGGCATTGGCTTCATCAACAAGAGAAATCGAAGCAATATGTTTAGGCTGCTATCATTTCCAGGTTTCACCATCTTGCGTAGTTCAATCATTTTCAGTTTTGGGGCTGCATTGTTAAGCAAGCATTTGTCATAGTTTATTGCATTGTAATCAGATTATTGAATCCCTATAGTCGTATTTGCATACTTAGATTTTGTAAATCATTGATAAGTTTGTATTGGCAAGAGTCTTGGCCTTATATTAGCATTTGTAAACAGCTATTAAAGGCAATACGAAGGAGTTAAGGTTGCATATCATTATTGCTTTTATGCACTTGGCTGTAGCTTACATTTCAGTTTGTATGACAACTGTTTGTCTTAATGCCTCTAGCTGTAAGTCAACATTTAAATTGCATAGCAAGTGTTTGTTAAATTGCCTATGGCTGTAGCTTTCATTTTTAGACTCTAGTTTGCACACAAAGTGTTTGTATTAATGCCACTTGGTTATAGTTGCTCATATTGCACTCTTTAAGTTGCATGCCAATTGTTTGTTAAAATACCAGTTGGCTGTAGGTGATCAATTCTCATGTTTAAATCATGTATATGCATTGAAGATTGCCAAAATAAGTTGCACATTCATGTTAGGTCATTGTTTAGACAATCTAGAGTCTTCTTGAAAGCATTCTTATTGATGTTAAGTGTAGGAAAGAGCCATTAAAGCAAACTGAAATGTTATATCAATCATATGACCCTTGTATGCAAAGTGTTTGACGAAATTTCCAAGGCCAAAAATCAGAAGTTTTCAATCAGATTTGAGCAGGGTCATTACATTATCAAACTCTTTGAGTTTTGAGATTTCTGGTTTGTAACTGTGTGTAATCTTTTTTGCATCAATGTTTCAGATCATACTCCATGATCCATCATCAGGATGCTAAACAAAGAGAGTAAGAAACTATGATCCGAAACGTTGATGCAAAAAAGATTACATACAGTTACAAACCAGAAATCTGAGAACTAAATGATCATGGACTGTGGAAACCTTATGATATTTATCTTATCAAACTCGTTTTGCTAATCATTAGAAAATTCCTTGATAGAGCAAAAACTTATCTTAAATAAGAAATT
Organism: Sequoia sempervirens; assembly: GCA_007258455.2. Taxonomy (NCBI): domain Eukaryota; kingdom Viridiplantae; phylum Streptophyta; class Pinopsida; order Cupressales; family Cupressaceae; genus Sequoia; species Sequoia sempervirens. The sequence continues at coordinate 69,503 of VDFB02260191.1, read as the reverse complement.
GTTAATCTCCATGCCCCTTTTTCACTCAGATTGTTTGGCAAACATTGCAGTTTCATATTGAGTCTTCATAGCCAGTTTCCCTAATACTCAAAAGCTTCTGTTTGTCCATTGTTACTGATGTCTAAAGGATTAGGTCGTCATTCTGCAAGCCTCTTCATTTTTTTGTCCCTTTCGTCAATGTGGCTGATCATTCATGTTGCATATAACTAGAGGGAATAAAATTCTACTCAAAGGTTATGATAGGGATTTGTTCATTAAGATATTTTAATCACCTTCCTCATGTGATTTAGATATCTCCTCTCGGCTCTCTGACAATCTCTCACAACTTTATTTGTGACTCTAACAGTGCTGATCACAATGCATCTATGGATCATGAGTCAAATTGAGATCACTAGTACAAACCATTTTGATTTATCTTTAATGTTTGACAATCGACATTGAATTATCAATTATCAGCTGCCTTATGCATTTAATTTTGTACATTTTGTGCAAATAATGTACATTTCTATATTACACAGATAGACACATGTATACATATGCATATATCCATTTTTTAAGATAAAATAGCCTGGGTTTGTAATGCAGCTCCACCCTTAAAAAGAAAACATACAAAAAAGCCACATTAGCCAAAGGCTACTGGGGCACACCACAAAACAAAAACACACGCATCATGAACATCATGCAAAATCATCTTTTCTTTACATGAGATTGCAAATTCATTTTTATTATTAAAGGTAAAAGGGGATATTGAAAGGGCCTGAACCCTTTTATAAACAAACAAAGCAAATCTAATGAAATGTTAACAAGACAGTAGCAAAACTGCCAATAGGGAAACAGGCCTAAGTAGGAGAAAAAAACAACACAGTCTGCAACAAACTAAACAGGAACCCAAGACATTAAAGTTGGTTGAGGGACACCACACCCTCCCAATCTTCCTGAAGAAAATCAAGATGCTTTTCAACAAAATCAATATGCTCCTTCTCAACAATCCTCCTATCCTTACACATTTGACCTCTGGTTTGGGTGCTGGGGCCTGCCTTCTTTGAACAGGAGTTGGATCTCATCTTTTCTTAAAGTAGTTTAATACTGCTAGCACTGGTTTTCGTTGAAGTCCTGCCTGTATCCGCAACCCTCCTTAGGTTGGTCTTGATGTCTTGGATGCCCTTCTTTGGTGAGGCTAGCCTTTTTTTTTTTTCAAACATAGTGTTCTCAGCCTTCAGTCTGCTTATTTGCCCGATCTCTTCCCAATGCTTATAATTAAGCTTCTCCTCTTCAAGAGGTATCAACACTTCACCCCAAACTTCTTAGCAAGCAGCAAGGTCTTTAGGTTCACTTTGTTGATATCTAAAAAGAACCATTCACGCATTTTATGATGTATAGCAATTTCCTTTGCCTATTCCCTAGAATTATTGGCCAGCAACTTCACAATGGATGAAATTGTCTCTATAGAAGAGGAGGTAGGGCAAGAAATCTCATTTGTAGTTGAGGAGGGACTAGGGCATAGTCTCTCAACCCTAGAAAAATTATCATCACCAAAATGTCTTCCTCCATCACAACTTCCCCTTTTCATTAGCCTTAGACATGTTGCCTTAAGTACTCACTCCATCATCTTGCTTTCCTTCAAGAACACATCTAGGGCTATCTGTGATGAGAATGGTAACCTCCTAAATAGGGGAGACAGAACAAGGGAGATACTTTGTCTCTTGCTAGAGTGACTCTTAGGCATAGGGATTACTCTTTGTTTCTTTGTAGGATGTAGGAGCTTCAAGGAAGGGCTCAAATCCTTTTTTGGGCTGAACAGAGGGATGGGTTTTCAAAGCAATAGCATTATTGATAATCAACAAAATTACAGATTATTTTAGGAGGGTAAACACAACACCCCTATTGAATTCTAGAACATAATACTCAAAGAAGCCAATAAAGAACAAGAAATTAACAAAGCAATCATGATGAAAATGATTCAACAAGGTTAAATGAAAGGTATAGATGGTTTGGAATTGACCTCATAAGATTACATACCTTATAATTTGTGATGCAACTTCATCCCTTGGCCGAGCTAAAGAATCCTTGGCAAAACCAATCTAAATTCTCTTCAACTTTTCTCTACCCAATAAGAATGAGCTTAACACCTCTTCCTTGTTCCTCCAATCCTTGAAGACACTCTTCCCTTCCATAGACATCCCAGTGATTTGAGCAATCCACTCCTTGGACACTTTCACTTTAGACCCACACATTTTGACCACCTTCGCTTTCTAGCTTTTGGTAAATTCTATAGAGAGGGCATAAAATTTCTAAAACCCCCCTTTTGAAGAAAGTTCCACAATGTTGCATTAATTTTAATAGATTTACAAGAAATGGTCTCCATGTCATTTTTGTCTTTTCCCTTGCTCTCAGCAAACTGATCTATCTAGAAATTTTGGAAGAAATGCTAACTCCAAACCTCACTAGGACCATATTGAAGTTGCCCCCACCAATAGAAGGTATGAAGCTTCTTGAATAACCATGAAGCTTCCTTCTAATGCTTTATAACATTCCAAATGCTGTCCTAATTTGAATGGTATGGAACTTTACCAAGAAGACCTTATTGAAATTCATTTTTAATTATTTTGTGAACTTCATGGGGAAGGCCTTCCTCCCCAACCCACTTAGAGCACCCTTCATGTGACACCCCTCAATTGGCAAAGAAATCCGCTATAGAGTTTCCCTCATGAAAGGCATTAGCCACCTTTAAGGTAAATAAAGACATCTAAACTACAAAGATAATCATTGATATGACCAAAAGTCCAACCAGGAGATTGAGATTTTAAGAGATAATTTATAATGTTTAAAGAGTCCCCTTTAACCTCCAAGTGTTGAATTTTGAGGTCCTTGGAAAGGTGAATTCCCTAATATGTTGTGGATGCCCTTATAAAGTGATCTGATTGAACTCCTAAATTTATAGAGGAAGCTCCATCCACCTTGCCTAGGTGTTTTTTGATAATAACTCCCCCTCTAGAAGGATGTAGGTTGCCTTTGGAGGTCCCATCAAAGTTCAACTTACACCAAAATTGTTGAGGGAAAGACCAATGAACTTGGGATCACTAAGCACCCTTCTTTTTTAAATAGACATCAATGCTAACATCAAGATCCCAACAATCAACAACTCGCTTACGAAAAGGGGAATTTGCAGCACTCCTAGAGGAAGAAGCTCTATCATTGTAGGAAACTAAGAAGTTTTCTTTCACAAACAATCATATTTTGGAGTGTACACACTCAAAGGAAGCCTTCTTATCCTTGAAAATTTTGGAGTTCCTTTCAAGCCAAACACCCCAAAGAGCATGTGGTGGGGTGTGGGGGGGAAGGGCTAAGGTTCCACGATAACTTGAGGGGGGGATTGGAGAAGGGAGGAGACCATTGAGATAAGGAGATCTTGAAAATGTGGTTGAACCCAAGAAAAACATAACTTGGACACCATAAGATCCTAAACCAAATTTTCTATTTGCAGAAAATAGACGAAAGAAGGTCACAATGAATATGAAATCAATAGGATTACATCCATATTTATCATTCTTCTTGATTCATGCTCTGTTGTTTTTATTTTGTTCTCTTTAGGATCTTGTGGATTGGTAACCAAGAATGTAGAATATAAGAATATTTCAAATAATAATTTGATCTTCCAAGTGAAGGGATAGTCCACAAAACTGTGAAAATCTGACTTCAAATCCAGCTCACAAAGAGTGCACCTATGAGGAAGGGATGAACTCCTTTTCATCAGATTTCCAACATATGATTATTGTTTGAGCCACTAACCATAGTGTTGATGTGTTTTTCGTGACCTCACCAACGCAGAATAAAGTAGTCCGAAGGCTACCCTACTCTCTCTTGATCAAAGTATTCCACATGCTAAGATTGCAAGAAAGTTCATGCGTTCAACTCCAAGGTTCTTTCAGTGCGAATAGGCTCAGTTGGCCCGATGTGATTTGTTGGTATTTCAAGGGGACTTACGGAATTGTTCGGCAGCGGAGAAAGGAATTCAAATGCTCGAAAGATTTGTCTATGAAGAGCGGGTTTCCTATTCTAAACAAAAGGTACTGAATTGAAATGGTGTAAGGTTTAGAGAGTCTAAATCTATTCTAAGGCGTGGGATATGGAGCTCAACTTCAGCGAACTTCAACAAAACTTCGCTTTGCCTCGCTTCAGACAGCCTCCACGAAGTCGGTGCAATCTTCAGAGGAGTAGTTCAAGGTGTTTAGATCACAACTTAGCATGAAAATACCATCACAACGACGCATATAGACATACAAATCATGATTGAAGTTAAGTACATGATATTTCAATTGACCACACAAGGCGCATTCACCATCAACAAATACACTAGTGGTATGGATAAACGAAGTTGCTTAGATCAAACACCACATTCCACAGCTAACATCTACTTGCATGGAATAAAAATTATACTACTTAGAACTTATTTTACGCTACCATTTGAATCGGAAGGACGAAGAAACCTTGCTAGCTACTCACAACAAAGACGAAATTCACCATCAATGAAAAACTCTTTTATTGAGAGAGTGTTCACAACAATTTCTTACAAAGTTTTCAAAGGGAAAACTTTCCCTCTTCTTCAAACTACACTATCAATCTATACTAAGTTACTCTAAGCTATCACCTAGTGTCTCTCTATTCTAATCTCTACTAACTTCTAATTCTAAATCTAATGAGATACAAATGAGGGGGACTCCCCCTTTTATAGTTGGCCAAGTCCAACAGACGGCTCAGATTACAATCGACTGGATGGCCCAGATTGTGCCACCTCAGCCCTAAACAAGATTCGCCCTAAAAACCACCATAATGGAGAGTGGGGCAATAAATGAGCAATTAATGGCCACCATCTTCTAGAAGATTCCAGCCTTGAAATGCGTTCACACTACTCTGTTGTTTGCGTTTAGCCAATTCTGTTGATCGCTTGGAGGAGGGTAAAAGAGTCTCTAAGATTGCCTCCTCAGATAATAAAATTTGATAGAATCTGGAGTTCAACTGTTCTTCATATTCTTCTTGACGTTGTTCTTCAACCTTGCTCGAACTTCCACTCTTTTCTCCATCTTGAGTTTTGAAAACGCTCCTTTTTTGTCATTAAGTCTCAACACTTAGCCATTTTTCGCAACTTTCTTCCTTCGAGGTTGAAATGTAGTCTTGGAGTATTTGCTTCATCACTTAAGTCGTCACCGTCTGGCCTCGACGTTCCTCCTGCAAAACAAGCAAGGAGAGGAGCATTAGAACACTTCATAATATAAATTCACCTTACTTACCTGATTTTCACGCTTTGATCTTCAAGGGCTCATCGTTTTTCCTTAGCCAACTTCGCGTTCAAATTCTTCATGCCTTAGCCAAATTTTCAACCCACTTGTCTTTTGCCTGGGCGTACTTCACTTCTGATATTTCATCCAACTCAGACTCGAGAAAAATGCTTTCATCAGGAATTTGATCAAAAATTATCTAGGCACTCAATTTCAAATTCGTCCGCCAAGGCATATTTTTATCTTGAAAACACATTTTCTTCCCTGCCTTAGAAAATTTTCTCAAATTTTAGGAAAATTCAACCTAGTGCCCATTTGAAATCTTTATCACAGAAACCTCGACAAGCTATGGAAAACCTTAAAATCCATTCCTCCTCGTTTATCTTCAATACCCAGAAGAAAATTTCCTTCAGAATGCGTCAAACTCATGGGTGCACAACGAACGGGTTCATTTAATTTTCTTGAATTTTGCACCTTGGAAAAATAACTTTCAACAATTTATTTCATTTCTTCATCCCCGTGAACATCTTGTGTTGTTCTAACTTGAAAATATTTTTGTTGACCCTGTGCAGCTGGCATCCGCTAACTTTTCACTGGCAACTTCATTCGTGCTTCTGAAATTTTATCATCCTCCAAGCCTAGGGGTATTTTCTTAAGGAAGAAAATTTTGTGCCTTAGAAAAATTTTGATTCACTTTGCATTTTGAAATTTTGCTTTAGAGATTTTACTCAACTTCATCCACCCTGCCTGTGAGAATTTTTATTATTATTTCAACTCACTTAGAGAATTTTCTTGAAAGCACATATCATGGAGGATTTTAATCTCAACGCCTTAGTTGTTTTATTCATCACCTTTACACTTTGGGCGCATTTCTCACTTCAAGAGGATATTAAGAGTTTTCCACGCCTTGGCACTCTTTAAATCCATCCACCTTTTACACTTTACCTTAGGCGCATATCTCACTTCATGAAGGACATTTTCATTTAAAAAAATTCCAACGCTTGGGATATTATTTTTATCACATGGCAATATCATCTCTCAAGTCTAGGCACATTTCATTCACCATGGAGAACATTCACAACGCCTAGCAATATTCACTTGTCTTCATCCATATTTGGGCGCATTCAAAAGGGAGAGAGAGAAGTCAACATCTTTTTGTCTTCTTCCTAGCTTGCATGGCGCATTTGGAGGTTGATGAAGAATGGGCACATTTTATATGTGCTGGAGGATGGAACTTCTTCCAACGCCTTTGACTCTTTGACCAGCTTCTCTAAACATGGCGCATTTCACCCCTTGAGAAGGATGGGCGCATTTTGGCATATGAGGTGGACGAGATTCTTTGACTTCCTTGACTTTCTTGGTTTTGTCTTCACATGGCCTCTTTTGGGCGCATTTTGGGCATGGTGGAGGATTAAAAACTTTGACTTTCCTTGACTTTTTGTTGCATGCCTCTCAAACATGGGCGCATTTTACCCCTGGAGGTGGATTTAGCTATGCCTTAGAATTTTTTGCTATCAACTCTCTCAAGGTGGGCGCATTTTGAGGGGTGAGGAGGATAACTTCAACACTTAGAATTTTTTTTTAAACTTTCTCCTTGAGGGTGGGTGCATTTTGCCATAGGAGGAGAATAAGCATTTCATACTTAGAAATTTTTTGCATGCCACTACCTTGAGCTGGGCGCATTTAGGCTAGGGAGCAGGATGAAACTTTTACTTAGAAATTTTTAGCATCTTGCTTTGTGAGGAGGGCGCATTTAGCTATGGCTGCAGGATGAAACACTTTGACCTCTTTGACCTTCATGCTGCATGGGTGCATTTTGGCTAGGCAGGAGGACGAGTTTTGGATTTAGAATTTTCTCCATGCTTCTTCATCAACTTGGGCGCATTTCCAGGTAGCTGTAGGATGAAGTTCCAGACTTAGTCACTTTTTCCTTGTCTTTGCCAGTTTATCCATGCCCTGCTATTTATAGTAAGTCTTTTGATTTTTGCATCTCTGAAGCTCATAACAATTTGAAATTTCAAACACTGCATCCTCACAACCTTGTTACCCTGTTGACACTGCTATTTTTAGTCGGTCTGCTATTTTTAGCCCATTTCTGAAGGTGATTTGCTATAAATAGTAACTACTTGCTTCTGATATCTCCACAGCTCCGTTTGTTTTGAAATTTGAATGATACGCTCCTCACCACGTGACCTGCCTGCTGACATCGGCGCATGCAACTGATTTGCTATTTTTAGCCTGTTTCCAAAATGACTTACGATAAATAGTAAGTGCTCCGTTTGACTTCAAATTTTACCAGCAGATAGCTTGAAGGATGCCGATCGCGGTAGTTTACATCGGTTTTCGAAAATTCTGACTTTTTACCCCTCTTTTCGGGTCCCAAAGCTGGAAACTCTAATTTGCTCTGCATGCGTATCAAATGATCTCCGTTTGTTCTCGTTTCTGCTGCATCGCGATCAGCTCGTGATTCTGAAGTGCTGGGAGGCGGCTGCTGGGATGCACCTGCTAAAAATAGTAAGTTCCTAAATGAGTGATGATCTCCGTTTGCATGTCACATCACTGCGTAGCTCTTGAAAAACCAATAAGGAATATGCAGACATGCAAAGAAAACCCTGACATGCAAACCCTAAAAATAGCCTCTGAAGGCTGAACTTTGAAAAAAGTTGTCTCATTTTGCATGTTATACCATCGCGAAGGTCTCAAAAAACCCAGAAGGAATATCCAGACATGCGTTGAAAAACTCTGCATCTAAGCCCTGAAATTTGTCCCGGAAGCTGGACTGCTAAAAATAGAAAGTTGTCTGTTTCAGCTCAAATTTTGCACGTGAACAGCTTGATGTGTTCTGAATGCAGTGTGACAGTCGGAATCTCAAAAATGCTGAAGGACTGCCTGGAATTACATACTTACTAAAAATAGTAAGTACCCGGAATTTGATGAAATCTCAGTGGTAGCCTGCTCGAAGCACACTGACATCAACATTAATCTTTGTTTTCAATTTATTCACCTTGCTTGACCTCGAACTGACCAGGAAAGTACAAACCCTAATTTTCAGACTTGGCCAAATTCACGTTTAAACTCAAAGGTGGGGAAATCCCTCGAAAGGAAGACAGTAGAAAAGAGAGACCAACAAAACGACCGAAAAGCAAAGCCAAAATTAGGGGGGAACGAAGCAAAAATTAGGGGGTCCCCATTTGCAATGGGGCGATGTGTGAAAAAGGTCACAACACATAGGAAGATATTGACTTTAGGAATAAGTTTTTTCAACCAAAGATTGGATAAAGGGGGAGAAGGTCGAGGATTGAGCAACAATGAGAAACCGGATGACACTAAATAGTAGCTCATCAGGGAGTCAGACCACTCCAAAACATCATCTTTTGTCAACTGGCAAATGTAGAACCTTGCTAGCAGGCGTTGAAGCTTGTCCAAAAGTAAAAGGACCTTGGGAGAATGATGGGTAGGAAAGAAATTCTCCTAGGTTCTTGAAGAGTCCCTAACCTCTAGATAGTCTGGCACCGTGCTTCTTATATATGTCTTCAACATATCATAGATAGGTTAAGAACTTAAGCCACTCCAAGGATGCCAAAGGTCAATCCAATAACCAATCATCTTCCAAAATCGAACTTTTCTCCCATCCCTAACCTTCCATTTGACTCCTTTTCTTTAGAATAAATTTTCTCTTGCAAAAACCCTTCCACAAGTACAATCCCTTTAGGAGATATTAGAGAAGGAGAACTGCCACTTGATTCATTGAAGAAATCGTTAACAATTTGAGTCTACCTTTCCAAGTTCAGATCAATCCGTTTTAAATTTAACCTTTTATTCTGGTGGGACTAGCAGAATTTTGTCCTTAGACTGCACCACAAGTTGCACATCTGGCTATCTAACTGAACATTGCCCCTAACTAGCTCCATACCATCCACCAGGTGGAACTAGCAGAATTTTGTCCTTAGACTGCACCACAATTTGCACATCTGGCTGTCTAAACTAAACATCACCCCCTACTAGCTCCATACCATCCACCATCTCTTTGCCTAATTCTCTGGAAGGCTACGTGGCTCTCAAAAGGAACATCCCATTAAATGATGACATGGTTCTACATTCTTCCAGTAGGAGAACTTTCTAGAGCTTTTAAAAATTATTTTACATACTTCAACTAATGCTCTGCATTAAAACATTTCCAACAATGAAGAGTAACATTCTCATAGTTCAACAGCTGTTTCCACACCTCATTTCCTATTTTTAAACCAATATCAACTAGGAGACCAAGAGAAAAATCTAACTCAACTAAAATATGAGCAGTGAAAGTTAATGCATGCCTATGAGTTTAAAAGGAAACATAAATATATTTTCCCAAAGAGTTGCCAATGATTCTCAATGTTGAAGATTTCTAATAGTGAAGAGAAAAGTTGGTTAGTCTCACCCATATTGGGGTTATACGGAAGTTCTCTTTTATTGGATTGAAGCTAGGGAACTAGGGTTTTAGAAAGAGGGACACCATATTTCAAGTGCATGGTCCTTTCTCTAAAATCTTCCCTTTGTCTTTTACAGAATGGAAAACTACTATAAAAAAACCAATCACATCAGGGTATATCACAAGAGGAACATCAAGAATAGGCAGCCAGGTAGATTTTACCCATTCATTTAGTTCCAAAAGATTGGGCTAGAGGTTGCAAAATCGACATATCAACACCATCTCCATGTAATCCTCTTTTTCTTCTTCCACTTTTCCCAACTCCAATATGACATCTTTTCTGCTACTTTAGTCCTCCCAATACCTCCTAGATGCACCTTGCCAAGAGGCATAACTACACAAGGAGTATGACCTTGAAGGCATTCCCTTAGCTACCACTACATAAGACTGCTTTTTGCCTTTTTCATTTGGCAGATCACTCTTCCTAAGTAAGGAAATACCTTCCAATTTATTAGAAACATGAGGGGCGACTATATGTATATGTGTTTAAACATTGTGTATGCCTGGTGGGTTATGTGGGCTTGCATGGAATTGTAACTGTTTTGTTCCACTTCCTTGTATGTATATGTTTGAGGCTTAGAGGAATCACTTCCTAACATGTATCTTAACTTTACATTTAGCCTTTAATGTCTAAATTGTGAGTAATTTTCTTTGATCTTTCTTGGTAATTACATCAATTATTTTTAAGGATGCATTAAAGAACACTTCTTTCTAGGAAGAATGTTTCTTGGTTTTGTAATAACATCTACCCTTTTTTGCTAGATGTTTTTAATTCATATATAAATATGGTAAGAAATGTCATTGTTTTTAATGAGATCATGCAATTTAATTAGAAAGATTTTTTTTTTTCAAATGATTTATTGTGTTTTGCAGGAGTTGCACAATGAGTTGAGGCGTATTCAACTACAACTATCTGATGTACAAGAAAAATTATGGTACTCTCTCTCAACCTGTAGAAATAATTACGAGATTATTAGATCTTCATTTCTTTCTTTTTCTCTTGTGATTCATTCCTTTGCAAAAATATAAGAATATGAAGCGTTGTAGAATAAATTAGATGGAAGATGTTTTCCTATTGCTTCAAAATCTTGTTCTTTTTAAAGAGAAAAATATCAATAAACCTATGTAAGAGAAGCCAAGCTATCATAATCTTAAATACAACAAAAATAAATAATGGCACACACTATATAATAAGAGAATTACCTTAATCCTTTTGATAAAAAGCCCAGCAAAAATATCTCACTTATCATATTAATTCAACTGTTGAGAATACAAAAGATATTTTCTACTTTTGCTCAATCCTAATTTATGTGTGAGCGTGTATAGCCACATCAATCCAAGAAACTGCGAAGTGGTATTAGTATACAATGGGTATAAAATTAGAAGCCAAAAAAGCACCTATAAGGACCTGTTGTGACCTTTTTCACACATCGCCCCATTGCAAATGGGGACCCCCAGTAGTTTGCTTTTCTAGGGTTTTGTCATGGCATAACAATTTCATGAGGTCTTTGCTTTGGGAGTTTCAAGTTAGAGTTTTGAGTTATCACCCGAGCCAACTTGAGAATTCAAGCCCGAAACAGTGCCTAAACGTCATGAAAGTTCTTAGAAGGTCCAAAAGACGAGGATCGCCTGTGCTTTGAGTCAATTCTGACACTTCCTATTTTGTAGGGATTTTTTTTCTTTTTTGCTTTTTTCATTTTTGGCATTTTTGGACCAATCTGAGACCCCTATTTTTTAGGGATTTTGCTTTTTCTATTTTTAGAAAGTCAACCCTAGTCATGGAGTCAATGTTTCCATTTTTATAATCAAAATTCAAGCTACCAGAGGTAAAAATCAAGCAAAAATCAAGTGGAAATCATCAAAAATAAAAAAAATCATGAAAAATCATGGCATATGGCAAGGGTTTTGTTGTGACCTTTTCACACATCGCCCCATTCAAATGGGGACCCCCTAATTTTTGCTCCATTATGGTCTTTTGGCTTGGGTTTTTGTCTCTCTCTCTCTCTGTCTCTTTTTTGTCTGCCTTTCCGGGGATGTATCCGCCATTGAGCTTAAATGTGAAATTTTGGCCAAGTCTGGGAAATTAGGGTTTGTACTTTCCTGGTCAGTCCAGAGTCGAATGAAGTGAATAAATTGAAAACAGAGACTAACATTGCTGTCAGTATGCTTCTAGTAGGCTCTCATCAAATTTTGAGTACTTACTATTTTTAGTAAGTGCGCAATTACAGGCAATCCTTCAGCATTTTTGAGAATCCAACAGTCACACTGCGTCCAAAACACATCAGGCTACTTGCGTGCAAAATTTGAGCTAAAACGGACAACTTGCTATTTTTAGCAGTTCAGCTTCCGGAGCAAATTTCAGGGCTTGGATGCAGAGTTTTTCTTTGCATGTCTGCATATTCCTTCTGGGTTTTTCGAGACCTTCGCGACAGTATAACATGCAAAGTGAGACGACAACTTTCAGAGTTGTTGGGTGAAAATTATGTAATCAACTTTCGACAGATTACACAACTTGGACTTCAGCCACAGCTATGTGAGATGTGAATCTCTCCTCTCGGAAAGGGGAGGCGCCCTTCTTACTGCTAAGAAGAAACAATAGTAAATCCTAGAAAGTAATTACAAAATGTACCACGAGAAATTCCGCGAATTGGGGGGTGTGTTACATTCATCCTTCTCTTTTTTCAGAGAAGATGTTTACAATGCTTCACCGTTGGAAGTTTACAATTCTTGATAACCTTAAACTAACAACTAGCAGTAATACCAATACCTCTATCTCGTCAAAGCGAAGCGTAGAGATACCAGAAGTAATTAATAATAAACAAATAAAGTAAAAAGGAAAGCTCACGAAGGCACAAAGTCGTTCCGTAGCTTTATCAATGTTGGATCTGCATAAACGTACCGTTTGCTACGTTAGAAGCACAAAGTCTTCTTAGACGCAACAATTCTTCAAACAGCATGAACGATTACAAGCGCAAAGTCTTGTAGATCATCCAACAAAATTGTTAATAGCACGAACGATTACAAGCACAAAGTCTTGTAGATCCTTCGACAAAGTATCCAATAGTATGAATAATTACAAGCACAAAGTCTTGTAGATTATTCAACAAGAACATGCAAGAGCATGAATGATTATAAGCGCAAAGTCTTATAGATCATTCAACCAATGATAAAAGAAATACAATGCAATCTAAATAACAAATGTAACACAAAGTTTACATCAACTACTTAGAGTCTTTCAGATTCCTCGAACTAATCACTACCAAATCGAATCAACTTACAAAAGTATCGAATCCAACACAAAGTTTGGCTTGCAATCCTTTCCTTTATTGATTGAATCTCATTCACAAAATATGAACGCAAAGTTTCACAAGTTTGCTTACAAAAGGGCAGCACTTAGTTGCAAAAGGCTAAAAGATAATTTATAATGAAAATCCCTCACATTATATAGAAAGAGGGATGAGCAAAAGAAGGAAAGAGATTGAGAAAATCAGGGAGAGTTAGGTGAGCGATTTTAGGAACTCTCACCTAACTTTGACCAAAGTCAAAGTGTAATTTGTTTTGAAAATGTTACATCTTTGGACTTGGTGTAATTACAATTTACAAAATGACATTCGAAAATGTCGAGAAATATTTACAAGATGCATAAAGGGATGCACCGGAAATGTCTAACACTGGAGAATAGGGGGCCGCTTCACGTCTCTTTGCATTGGGCGCGGAAGTCTTCAAATTTCCTCCTAGTCTCTTGCATGAACTTCTCATCTGGACCAACGGTGTAATCCACAATGGTGTGAATTCTCGTGATCGCTCTCATGGCAGATGAGTGAACCTTTACTGTCAAGATCTCGTCTTGAGGTTGTCCAATGTGAGCCTTGTATCACAAATGATATTCAATGAGAAGCAAATCTGAGGCGTCAATCAAGTCGTGATGGCTTCCTTGAAGATCGGGGGATATTTGTGGCGGTAGGAAAGATCTGATTGTCCTCGAAGTTGACGGGCAACTCTCGATACTTTGTCAAGAATATTTGATGCGTCGACATCTGTGCCAGTGAAGATCTTCAATGAGAGATTGAACCGCCAGATCTGTGTTTAATTGATTCTTTTACCTCTCTAAAATTTTCTTTGTAGAATTACCTTATCCACCAATTTCTTTGAGCTTTGCACATTTTTCATTTTCGACCATGACAACAGGAATTTTTCCATGTCTCTACGCTCCTGGGAAAGTACACTGTTTTCTTTATCAAGCTCTATGGTGAGCTTGGCCAACATGTTAGTTTTCTCATCCATAGCCAAAACTATCTGAGATCTATGTTCAATGATCTTTTTCAACAAAGTCATACAACACACTTTGAAGCCGAATTTCGGCTTTCTTGGCGGTGGGTCTTCAATACTACCACTATCGGCCCAGGTTGTGCATTGCTTGGAGAACCGGAAAGTCTCTTTACAACAGTGGCATAATGCTCTGCCCTCTGTTTGTACATGTTACGAGATTGCTCAACTTTGTCCAGCCTTCTTGCCAAGATATCCAAAGTGACTTGCGCATCGGCTTTTGCACTTCGTTAGTAACCTTGCCAAAATTTGGACCTTTATTCTTTGTGTAGTCCTCCATATTGACATCACCTTCTTGATTGATTGGTATGCCAATTTCCAGCATGCCGTAGCGGACTTATCAACATTCAGCCTCGAGTATACTTTTGCCTTCTTCTTTCCTTTGGCCTTTGGAAGAACTATCTTTTCAAATTCGAGCTCCTCACGGAAAATAATTTTGCTTTAAACCGACTGCTTGAGATATTAGCCAAGGAGGAAGAAAGAAGTGTGAACCTGGATTTACGTCAAATCGATGCGCCATTGCCACCTCACGAAGTTATTATCGCATCTGAACTCACCATTGATGGTATGCGTGATAGTGGAGAAGTGTTTATCATCATTGCTCATGGTTGACACGTGGAAGAAGCTGATCACGCATTGACTCATTCATGAAACGATTGAATTCGTTTTCAGAAGTGATATCATACGTTGGCGAAGACAAGCTAGGAATGGACAATGAGTAAGGAAGCGGCCGATTATATCAACCGTATGAATGCTTGTCATTGAAGGAGTATCAAGCTGGGTTGATGCTGCAGGGATAGGTGATATCTCGGCTGCAGGAATGCTTGTGGTAGGAATTGGCGACGAGGGAACAGGAGGTGGAGGAGTTCTTGACTCTGGAGGGGTATGAGGAACGTTTGAAGTCACGGGCGATGATGTTCTAGGTATTTCCTCAATTACATTCTCGGGAGGAGAAGTAGTTATTTCTTCATCATGCTCGGGTTCCTGTTGATCACCCTCTTGTCTCTCCGAATCTGGCTCACCTTCGAAGTCACCTTCAGATCCTTCTTCAGAATCTTCATCAGACTCTTGCCCGCTTTTAGAAACCTCTTCGGCATCGGAGTCTGCTTCTGCTGAGTCTTCATCTTCAGCGGATTGGTCGCTTGAAGTATCTTCTTCATCGGAATCTACCTCCTCTAGAATGGGCTTTTTACCCTTAGAGCGAGATGGATGAGATTCCGTCATTTCTGTCTCTTGGACAGCCTGGGTATCTTTCTTACCAACAGTGAACTTAATCCTTGGACCTCTTCGCGAAGAAGTGGGAACGGCCGCTGATTTGTTTTTGTCGTGGAGTTCTTGCTGTTGGCGTGCTTCTGCCTCGGACTCTTCTCCTTCTGAGTCTGTCCTGAAACTTTTCATTGTATGACCATGTTTGTGTAACCATTCTTTTGTGTTGGCTAGGATTGGTCTCAGCCTTTCTCTCATGCTGGTGACCTCTTTCCTAGACCACTGTATTGCAGGCAACGGCCTTTTAGCAATGCCTTGCTCCTCATAGACAGCTCCTCAAAATCCTCTGGTAGGTCAGCGATACCAAGATCTCTGATTTGTTGAACTGTCAATCTGCAATAGTCCATTTTGCGAATGGCTTCTTCATCTCTGCAATCCGCCCAGATGTCTTCAAAACGGTACCTGTGTTGGTGACCTTTTGCAACCTAACTACGACATCTCGGTAGTCAAAATCAAACCTATACGTAGGTTTTGATGGTCATGATCTGCATCTCGGCTATAAGGCAGGACTTGGCTTTTTGTGCAGTTTGGATAGTATATCTAGATGAATTAGGTGGGAACGAACCCGCAGCTTGTGGTTGCTTCATTCTTCTGTCGACGCCGGTACATGCGCGTATTTCCATGAAACCCACTTATCCAGAAGGATAGCATTGAAGTAGCATGTAAAGGACAACTGATTAACAACCTACTCTCAAGTAAGTAGCGTTGGGAATTGGAGAAAAATACATCCAACTTTACTTACCACCTTATAAGCCTCATCAGACACTCTTCTTCTTTCCAAAGCTGGATCAAAGTTGAAGAGTAAAGGCGCAAAGAAAGCATCAGTGACCCGTCTGAAATGATGAAAGCTCTCCTTTAGCTCCAACTGATAGAAATATCTGTACACAGGCACCATCATTCGATTCCCCTTTGTAGATAGACCTGGGAATTGTCTCATCATAGCTGCTGCGTACACCAGGTAAGAAGTCATGTAGAACTTCAATGTAGAAGGAGCATTAATCAACTGCTCGTGCATCTCATCACTGATTTGTTTACCCCAGTCAATATGCACCTTCTGCCTTCTTATGATCCTGATGTACTCATACATCCAATCGTGAAAGGTGGATGATTCCCGCAAACCTTTCACTCTACTCAGAAACGTGATCATATCCTTGACGTCATCTTTGAAGTCACTTCTCAGGAGTCCTTTCGGCCATCTAGAAACAGACGATCTAGGCTTCTTGAGCCATTGAGTATTTATCAACTGTTTGGCTTTATTGGGATCAGCATCAAAAATTTCCTGTGCTTTTGATATAGAGATGTCAATATATTTGTCCATATGAGGGACCTTGAAGACAATATCAAAGAAGTCGGGGTTGAGTCTCAGAATCTCGTGCCCGAAAGAGTCGATCACACTTTTGCTTTCTCGGATGTAATGAGACGCAACTTGAAGAACAAACTCAGTATTGTGCGCAGCTGTAGGGAACATCGCCACCAAGTGGAGATTGCTGTGTACGATTGCTCTCATTGAATCAGGGAGAGGCTTCGTCTCTGTCAACTTTGCAAAGTCAACCAAGTCTTGATGGCCAACTTCAGTATCCTTTATTTCTTCAACTTTTGAAAGCACCATAGTTGGCGGATAGACGCCTTGATATTTGTACTTCATCTTGCTTTTTGCTTTCGAAGAAGGAGGCTTCGTAGCAGTCATCAAAAGAAACTGGAACACTGAGCACTCTTGACTTGACGATCTCTGAGAGTAGACTGCAATCCGTCTAGCCAGAACAAACACCAATTGTTAGGGAACATAGGAAAGCGTGAAATGAGCACGAGGGTGGAAAAGCATGGAGCGGATGGCGAGGCACGCAAAACGATGCACGAATGCGGAAAAATGAGGCTCAAGAATGCACTGGTCAAAAATGAAGTTTATTTGGGAAGGTCTGGGAAAAGCCTGAAAAAAGTGTAAGGGCGCTAAAATTCAGCGCCCTTACATTTTGAGAAAAACTGCTTTTGGTGTAAGGGCGCTAAATTTTAGCGCCCTTACACTTTCCAGTGTTAGGCAATTTTTGGGTATCTTCAAAATGTCATGGCGCTTAATTTTAGCGCTTTTGCAATTTTGGCAATTTTGAAGATGTAAATGCAGGGAGGAATGGCGAAGGCGCTTGAGCTTAGCAAAGGCAATGTTTGTAACAATGAAAGCTTTCGAAATTATCTCCATCCTATTACATTTTCATTCAAAGGTCAAAGGGATTCTTTTTCACAATGATGAATCTTTTCAATGTTTACCAAAACGAATGAAGAGCTTCTGACAAAGATATTTCAACAAAACATGTCGGGTAGATAGAAGTTCTCAAGGAACATTGCGTACAGAGGAGAATGGGGAAAGAAACGCGTATGAAGAATAAAGGAAGAAACGCGTATGGGAAGAAAGAAACGCGAATGTGTAGGGTAAGAAAATAGAAATGAAAAGAAGGAATGAGCATCGAAATGAACACGCACAGAGGAGAAAGACGCATTCAAAATAATGAATGAGGGTTCCAACGCGTATGAAGGAGAAGAAAAATGTGAATGGAAAGAAGGGAGGACGTGAATGGAAAGAACAAAAAACGAATGTAATGAAAGACGTGAATGTAAGAAACAAAAACGCGTATGCTAATAATGGACATATACAAATGAAAAGATGAAGCTAAAATGGAAAACCTTACCAGGGCAAAACGCGAAGCTTACTGAAGAGGTGAATGGCAAAAATCTTCAAAAACGTGATTTGCAGTTGAAGTGCAATTCGCCCAGCAAGAGGAAAAATGAGATAAAAAGAAATGCAAACAATAAAATGGCGAACTCATTCACTTAATTGCAAATGAAAATTAAAAACCTAACTCAATTCGTGCAATAAATTTAGGCACGAAAAGTGGCACGATTGACGAAAAACGCGAAGACGTGAAGAAACGTGCCAGAGGCATGAAAAAAGTTTGTGTCGAAAGAAAATGTAATGGCGCTAAAATTTAGCGCCCTTACATTTTTTGGAATTTCACTGCATGCAGGGGCGCTAAATTTTAGCGCCCTTGCATTTCCAGACTTAGTCAAATTTTTGGAATTTCATTGCAGGAGCGCACTTTTTCAGTGCCACTGCATCTTTCGCAATTTGCAAAGTACGAACAGTGAAACGTCGCGAAAGATCTCGTTTCGAAGGTCTTTGCGAGGCGAACAAGGGGGAACGCTCGAATTGACTATTCGAGACTTGGGAACGCATTTTGAGGTGGCATGAAAATGTCCTCGTTATGCGTACTTGAACTTCACGAATCCTAGGAAACGAGACAAGTTTCGTAGGGGGGTTATCCATGGACGGCGCTGCTAGATTCCGTGATAACAAAGTTCAGCCTTGAGGCTATTTTTAGGGTTTGCGTGTCGGTTTTCTTTGCATGTCGGCATATTCCTTATGGGTTTTCGAGAGCTCGCAGTGATGTGACATGCAAAGCCGGAGATGGTCACTCGGCCGGAACTTACTATTTTAGCGGATGCTTCGGCAGCCGCCTCCAGACTTCAGAATCACGAGCTGATCGCTATGCAATAGAAACGAGAACAAACAGAGATCATTTGGTATGCATGCAGAGCAAATTAGGGTTTCCAACTTCGGGGCCTAAAAAGAGGGGTAAAAAGTCAGAATTTTCGAAAACCGGTGTAAACCACCGCGATCAGCATCCTTCAGGCTATCTGCTGGTAAAATTTGAAGACAAACGGAGCACTTACTATTTATAGTAAGTCATTTTGGAAACAGGCTAAAAATAGCAAATCAGTTGCATGCGTCAATGTCAGCGGGCGGGTCACGTGGTGAGGAGCACCTCATTCGAATTTCAAATCAAACGGAGCTGTGGAGGTATCATAAGCAAGCAGTTACTATTTATAGCAAATCACCTTAAGAAATGGGCTAAAAATAGCAGGCCAACTAAAAATAGCAGTGTCGACAGGTTGACGAGGTTGCAAGGATGCAGTGTTTGAAATTTCAGAACAATCTGAGCTTCAGAGATGCAAGAATTGAAGGGCTTACTATAAATAGCAGGGCATGGATAAATTGGCGAAGACGAAGAAAAATGGCTAAGTCTGGAACTTTATCCTGCAGCTACCTGAAAATGCGCCCAAGGAAAGCTGGTGAAAGTTGAAGAAAATTCTAAGTATAAAATTTGTCCTCCTCACCCCTCAAAATGTGCCCATACAAGAGTAAGCTTGATAAAGTCAAGACAAGTCAAAGTTTTTCATCCTCCTCACCCATGAAAATGCGCCAACCTTGAGAGTTGATAGCAAAAAAAATTCTAAGTGTTGAAGTTATCCTCCACCACCCCCTAAATGCGCCCAAAGAGAAAGAAGTCAAAGGAGTCAATAACTTTCATCCTTCTCCCATAGCAAAATGTGCCCAAAAGTAGGCATGTAAAGACAAAAAAGAGGAAGCTTAAGAGTCACATGATAGGCGTTACAAGTCTCATCCTTCATGCATAGCAAAATGCGCCCACCCCCAAGCATGACATGCAAAATATTAAGTTTGTCCTTCATACATGCCTAAATGCGCCCAAGAAGGATGGCAAGTCAACAAGTCAACAAAGTTCGTCCTCCTTACATGCCTAAATGCGCCCAAATGGGGCCAAGTGAAGACAAAAACAGGGAAGTCCAATAGTCATCCTTCATGCATGCCTAAATTCGCCCAAGGCGGTAAGTATTACTAGGCGTTGAAAATGCCAAGGTGTTAGAAAATATTGCCAAGGATGAATAAAATGCTAGGCGTGGTTTTATCCTTCATCAAGTATGCCATGCGCCTAAGTAGGCCTTGAAGGTGATGGAGTAAAGTTGATAAGAAAATCTTGTGCCTAGGGTGGTGAAATGAAAACAAGGTGGTAAGGCGTTGAAAGTGCTAAGTGTTGAATTTTTATTTTTTTTCCAAAGACAAGATGAATATCCTTCACCAAGTCAGATATGTGCCCAAGGTGTTGATGATAATTACTAAGGCGTTGGAATTTTAAATGGAAATATCTTTTGAGTGTGAAATAAAATGCAAAGTGGCAAGGTGCTCAAAGTTGAACAAAATTTCCTAAGGCAAAAAAATTTTCAAGGTGATTTAAATTTTTCTAAGGCAAAATATTTTCTTAGAAAATACGCCTAAACATGGAGGTGATGAAATTTCTTCTTGAGGCACGAGCAAATTTTCCAGAGATGAAGTCAGAGATGCTGGCACTACAGGATTGATAAAAATTTCTCAAGTCAGAGCAACAAGATGTTCACAGAGATGAAGAACGGGATTTAAATTGATTGAATAATTATTTTTCCTAAGGTTCAAAATTTAAAAAAATTAAATGAACCCGTTCGTTGTGTACCCATGGATTCATCGCGTTTCAGGAAAAAATTTCTTCTGGGTACTGGACGTTTGTGATGAGGAATGGATTTCTATGTCTTCCGCACTTCGCCAAGGCCTTCAACGTGAAGAATTTAATTGGTGCTCAAATTGTGAAATTTTCCTAAGGCAAATTTGAATAAAATGATTTTTGAAAGGAAAATGCTTCGAACGATGAATTCGAAATGAATTGCTTAGATGATTTTAATCCAGTTCTTCACAGATGAATTTTCCAGAGCCGAAGAGAAGTAAAATTCGAATTCAAGTGATAGAGCTCCGGCTGGTGAATTAAAAGATGAATTTAAATTAAAATTTTCGAAAGTGAATTTGAAATGTGGCAGTCAAAGTTGAACTTCTAGAAGATTGAGATTCCCAGACAAGTGTCAAAAATGCCAGAGGAGGGAAATTCAAATGAAGTAGTGGAAATTCAATTCACTGGCTAAACTTAGCCTCT
Source organism: Sequoia sempervirens (assembly GCA_007258455.2). Taxonomy (NCBI): domain Eukaryota; kingdom Viridiplantae; phylum Streptophyta; class Pinopsida; order Cupressales; family Cupressaceae; genus Sequoia; species Sequoia sempervirens. Next base: position 48,357 of record VDFB02260191.1, on the reverse strand, counting down.
TCTAGAAATCGATTTTCCTATAAGAGCTGAGAGTTATTCACTTCTTTTTCACAGCTGAAGGAGTTCGATTTGCTCTGAGTTTGAAATTTGTGAGTTGCTGGAGCTGGGAAAGTGCGCACTTGCTAAGTTATTTGCTGATTGAAAAGATGAGAATTTACTTGAGTTGTTGCTGAAGCTCGATTTTGTTGCTGAAGTTTGAAGTTGTCGGTGCAAGTGGAGAAATTTCGATTTGAAGAGAAATTTGCTGAAAGTTTAAAAAGTACGAACTTGTTGATTTGAAGTTGCTGAGTGTGAATTCAAAGAGCGAAGTTGCTGAAGTTTGTGAAGTGCTAAGTATGAAGTATGAATCTACAAAAGTTCAAATTGCTGATTGAAGTTGCTGAAGATTGCTTAGAAATTTGTTTCTAAGTGATTGAAGCTCGAATTTGTTGAAGAAGTTGAGGTTTGTGAATGAGAAATAATAGTGCAACTTCTTGAAGTCGACTAGCAGCCCTGCAAAGTATTTTATTTATTTTTCTAAGTTAATTTGCTGATGAATGTTTATTGTCTTGCAGATGGCCGAGGCAAGGGCGACTAGCAAAGATAACAATGGTGCATCCAGGCAAGCTGTTATAAAGAAACTGAGCAAGACATTTATGCCAAAATCAAAGTTCACTTCAAAGTTGGGCAAGTTGATTGATACCAACTTGGGTTCCGTCAACCTAGAGACTTTCAAGAACAAAATGCTGGGGATTGGTAGTCATCGACCTTCGACCACTTCACACAACATTGTTCGAAACGGATTATATGCAGCTGCTGGTTTCCCACCAGCCATTCAGTGTTCGGAGCTGCTGATGGAGTGCGCCAACTGTTATGAGAAGGATCATAGATCAATCATGTCACCAGATGGACAAGTGCTCGCCAACCTCACTCCTGCTGCCATTGGTGAGGCCTTTGGAATTCCAGTGCACAGGAATATGATTTACAAGTCCAGAGAGCGAGCTGAGTGAATGTACGCTTCTGCATTCGAGAGATGCACAAAAACGATTAATACTCACTGGATGAGCAATCCCAAGCCCTCTCGTACGAAGCTGCCAAGGCAAATCATTGCAGATGACTTGAAGCAAGAGTATTGTGATCTTATCATGATGCTGAGTCGGGTTGGAGGTTGCCCGCAGTCATTTATTTTCGAGCCATGGATGTTCTACTACATCAACCTCGTGCTGGAAGGAAAAGACTACGTCAACTGGGCTGTAATGATCAGTGACAATTTGCACGAGCAGCTCCTGAGCTTAAGAAGAACGAAGACATTCTATATGAGCTCTTACATCATTTACATGCTGGCTCGTATGACAAAGTATCGAGAAATTTCTTATAAGGAACCTGTTGGTTGTGGCTCTCACTAGTTTAAAATCCATGAGGCTTGTCCGTAGTTGCATTTGACAAGTACTACCTATTACAAGCGTGTCAATGACGCCTTCACCATGCACATCACGAGACTGCTTCAGGAGCGGATGCATCACAGGATCTCAAGAGAGGCCCAAGAATTGATTGAGAGGTATGGATGTTGGTTTATACAATTTCCGAAGTTCTTACATTAGGCTGCAAGGTTTTTCGTCATCCATATAGACTGCCTAAGTACCCAACCGACAGAATTTTAATGTTAGAGATATCTAGGCAATTGGTTGCCTACGATAAAATTCAGAAGAAAAAGAAGAAGGGAGGTGTTGACTTCCCAATTGTCATGGGCAACTCCGATGAAGTGTGTCCTACGTTACAGGCAGCTAGAGAAGCCGAGAGCGAGCTTCAGTTCTATCACTTTTCATATCACACTAGCCGACAGCACTATGACCCACATAACAACATCAAATGGGTATTGTCAGAGGAGTTTAAACACAAGGCAAATATTGAGGATTATTGGGCTGATGCATCTGACGAGGTTGAAGTCAGGAAAAGAATGTTCTCTCAGTTACCAATTAACATGATCAGGGAGTGTGAAGTTGTTCCGGTACCAGACCAAGTGAATGAGGACATGGACGTTGTCCATCCAGATTATGCAGCAGTAAGAGATACTCTGCTTCCACTCCCGGATTGGTCAGAACCAGAGGTTGCTGACTTGGACACACTTTCTATTCCAGTCTTGACATTCACCAGGGCATGGGTTGACAGGCGTGTGAGCAGATTGAAGAGTAAGTCGATTGCTTTGACTTACAACTTAATGGGAGATCACAGGACACCCACCACCGGCAGGAAGAAACAAATCACACGAGGTCCTGAATCTAGAAGGAAAGAGCCAGTTCGGCAGGAGCCCGTTCAGCCGGAACCTCCAAGAGTTGCAGTTGAATCACCCACACCGTTGGAGACACGTTCTCCAAGTTTACAGGAAGTTTCTTTGTTTGCTGATCAAAGGAATGCATTGAATCAGGTGCAAGCAGTACAGGAAAATAATCAGCCACCACGGAGAGAATCAGTTGGCCAGAGTGTCAACGCACCTATTAGAGTTGATTAGCAAGATGATGAGGGGACTACTACTGACCCTCAGTTTCAGCAAGAATTAGAGACGGCTTTGGAAGACGATGATGATATAGTTTCAGGAGATACTCAGCCACTTGAGGACGATGAGCCTCACCAGAATGATGTAGAAGTTGAACAAGTTCGAGAAGTAGAGGCACAAGAGCAGCAGCCATTTGATATACAGTATACAGTACCTGACTGGCTCAAAGATAGGATGAGAAGAAGCCCCAGCGAAGAGATTGATCCAGCAGTTGAAATGGAAGAGTTCTTGAACAGGATCAGCGCACCTCCTCAGAAGAAGAGAGCACAAAAGTTTTCAAAAATATCCACTGATGAGGATGGTTCCCGCACTTTCACGTAGCCGTGCCACATGTTGATTGTGACCGAGATGAAGTAGTGCCGAAAATTACGTGGTCACAACTTTGGAGTTAGGACGCCCCACAGGTGCACAGATTGTAGAAGAATATGATAACTCCTACCTCGCCCTCAAGGACAGATTATTCAAGAAGGAAGGAAAGTACAAGAAGTTAAAAAGAGAGCATAAGGTTTTGATAGGATATGTGCAACAGTTGTCTCGTCCCCATGGGCAGGAGATTCCAGTGATAGAACTTCCAGTTGATATACCTAGAGAGTCAATCAGTGGCTTGTTGGAGTTAGGGAAGATGGCACAGGAGGCAGACAAGTGGGTTACGGGAGTTCATGCTGAGACAAAAAAGTTTATGGAGGACCTTGCTCTTGCTTTTCAGCAGGCTTCTAGTATTTTGGCACGAATGGAGGTAGTTGATCAGGCTTGGGGAGATGCTTCCGTTTATCAGAGCAAGGTTATTTAGCGTCTTGAGGCATTGAGACATGTTCCTTTGCGGTTGCTGATTGATGGAGGGGTCATTCAGGAGAATGACAGGTACGACTTTTCTAGATGGTATTCTTCAGCGATCACAGGACGTGGTTTCTTTGACGCAGCACAGGCGGATTCAGCCAGGATACGGAAGGCTATGGCCAACATCATTGATGGAGTCCAGAATACCTTCGAGGCCATATTTGCTAGGCGGTTGAATCCAGATGAGGTGAATGTTGATAATTTGAGGGGTAAGCTGGTGCCTTTCTTTTTAGAGGTGAAGACCTTCGTACAAGATGATTTCGAGAACACTTCTACTTTCTCCAACTTGATTTAGAGCACGCAGGATTCCTTAGTTGCTTGGAGAAAATCTTGTGCAAGGCATGAACCGTCAATCACGGTGTTAGAGTTCCAGCTTGATTGCATTCCACCCATTTCAGTTCAGGAGGTTGAGGTTGTACTTGGCAGGTTCATTGAGTTTGCAGCCAGAGAGAAGGAGAATGGGAATGCACTACTGGACGACGATCTTCTAGAAGACTGATTATGGGCATTAATTGCCTTTACTATTTTTGGGAGTGAGTGGGAATCTTTGCTCATTTATTGCACCACTCCCCATTTTGGCAGTTTTTAGGGTTAGGGCTCAGGTGGCTTAATCTTAGCCACTCTTTTGATTGTAATCTTAGTCGTCCATTGGACTAGGCTACCTATAAAAGGGGGAGTCCCCCTCATTTGTATCTCATTAGATTAGAATTAGAATCAGAGCTAGAAATTGGAGACTAGAGAGTAGAGCAGAGTAGACATTTTATTTGATAGTTTAGCATAGTGTGGAGAAGAAATTCCCTTTGAAAACTTTTGTGGAGATTGTTGTGTAACACTTTCATGATAATAGATCTTTTCATTGATGGTGGAATTCGTCTTTGTCATGAATAGCTAGCAAAGTCTCTTCATCCTTTCGGATCCAAGTAGCATAAAGTAGCGTAATTTTCGTTTCATGCAACTAGTTTACTTTGATGTGTGGTGTTTTATTGAGGTAGCTTCATTTCATTCCATACCACTAGCAGCTTGTTGATGATAAGTTCGCCTTGTGTGGTCTACTAAAAATCATCTTGAATTTAACTTCGATTGTGATTTGTATACTTGTATGCGTCGTCCTGATGGTATATGTATGCTAAATTGCAGTGTTCCACGGGCCTGGGGGACGGGGAAACGGGGGGACGGGGAAACGCGTTTCAGAGACGGGGGGACAAAGGGCCTTAGTTTGGGGACGGCAGGGAGACGGCGGGGGGACGGCGGCGGGGGGGTGGCGGGGGGGTGGCGCTGATATAGTTATACATATACTTATAGTACTTGAAAAACTAGTTTTGAAAAGATGTATAATAGTATAGCAGTATAAGAATTACATTTCAAATGAAACTATAGGAAATTAGTAAATTTATAACATGGAAAAATTTGAAATGCTAAATCTAAATACGAAGATATTTGAATTGTCAAATTGGAGATTTCTATTATATCACCAAAGGCCCAAATATGAATAACATTGATGATATGACAAAGTCTATAAAGATGATTAATTGATTACATGATTCATCATTAGTTCATTACAATAAGTAGCATTACAAAATGAAAACTGAAAAGACAAAATGCCAAAATGTCGAAACTCAAAATGTAGTGAATGGAGGCCTCTAATCATCTCCAAACTCCCCATCACTGGAACTGCTGGACTCCACATGGTCAAGATCCCTCAAGCTCACACCAACCAGCCCTGCATCTGAAGTGGTAGGATCATCCTCATCAATCTGTGAAGGCTCCTCTGGCTCCACATCCCATCGTGCCGCTGGACTCTCCTTGTACACAATTGTCTTGCGGTCCATGATACGCAAAGCACTGTGTACAGCCACAAGCTTCTCTGCTCTCTTAGAGGTAAGTATGTTCCTCTTAAGAGAGTGGATGAAGCTATATGTAGACCAGTTCCTCTCAGCAGCTGAAGAACTGGAAACCTGGGATAGCAGACGAATAGCTAGAGTGGTGGTCAAAGATTTCGAACCATGACAATTCCACCACAAAAGTGGGTCCTCCTGTGCCATAGAAACTATATCCACCTTTGCTGCATCTGAATAGCCTCTAAGAGTGGCAAATCTGGTCCACTCAGTGCCCGAGAAACTCCCAGTCTCCCAGTCTCCCAAGAAACTCCTAGACGTTTCCCAGTCTCCCGAGAAACTCCTAGACGTCTCCAAGGAAACTTGGAGACGTGGAGACGTCTCCCCGTCTCCGGCGGCGCTTTGGTGGCGGTGGCGGGACGGCGGGGGACGCCAAGTACCCGTCCCCCCGTCCCCGGGACGTCCCCGTTTCCAAAACGGGTCACATTTTGGGGGGAAACGCGTCCCCGTGGTTCACTGCTAAATTGTAATATCTTTTGCTATCCCTTTGAAGATTGCACTAATTTTGCTGAAGCTGTCCGACGTGAGGCTAGGTGAAATTCAGTCGAAGTCTATTGAAATCGAGCTCCACATATCTTGTATTTAGAATAGAATACAAATTTCTTAGGCCCTACAATCATTTACTTTCCGCACATTTCTGGTTAGCTTTATGAAAACGTACTTATTGCCAAATCATTCGCATTATACAAATCCCTTCCAATCATCCATTCATTGTTAACTGCAAGAAGCCTGAACAATTGTGTAAGTCCCCTCGTGAAAACAACAATTCACATCAAATCAACTGAGGGTATTCTAAGTATTTCGGAACCTTGGAGTTGAACGTGCGAACTTTCTTGCAATCTTAGCGCATGAAATACTTTGATCAAGAGAGAATGGAATAGCCTTCGGACAATTTCGTTCTGCTGATTGGTGCAGTCATAAAAATCACATCAATAGGTTTGATGATCTAGAAAGAGACAAGCATAAAATTCATGGTGATTAGGGATGAAAAATGGTATAAGTCTGGAGAAGTCCACCATGGAGATGGCAAAGACAATGGCAAGTCCGCTTGGAAGAAGCAATGAGAATGGCGAGGCATGAAGTACACCATCCCTTGGAAAGGCAACAATAAAGTCCGCCCTTCGACGAGGAAGAAAAGATGGCAAGCCAAGGAGAAAATCCACCCACCTTCAAAATAATTTTTGAAGAAGTCACCAAAGTCCGGCCCACCTGGCAAGCAACATGGAAAGGAAAGTATGAAGTCCGCCTAGAGCATGGAAAGAAGTTTGTGAAGTCCGCTCTTGGACTAGGAAGTGGAAAGGAATCACCAAGGTCCGCCTAGACACCAAGGGAAAGCGGAATAAAAGTTTCAAAGTCTGCCATCAAGTGGAAACGAGGCCATAAAATCCGACTTAGGCAAGAAAAAAACGTCCAAGGTTGAAGAAAGTCTAACTTTGCCTAGGAAATAAAGTCCAAGCATGAGTGAAGTTCGATTTTAGCATGGGGAGATATTCCTAGCACAAGTTAAAGTCCGCCATGGCATAAGAGAAATAAAAAATTATTGGCAAGATGACTAGAAAGTCCGACTTGGCTAGGAAAATCAACATCTAAGACACTTAGAAGTTCACCCTCAAACGTGAAACACGACAAAGATGCTTCAAGGTTCGCCCTAGCTAAAGAAGAGTAACTTGGAAATAATTAATTAGCCATGGGTAGATTAAAATTTGCCACAGTTAAATAATTTTAAATAAATAAATTTCGCCATGGGTAAAAGATTTAACGGGTTGGAAAAATCAAAATTAATATATTGGACATTTAATATTTTCCAATGTTTGAAATATAAAAATTCAACACATGGGCAAATTTTTGAGCTCAGAGAAAGAAAGAAAATCTTGGCCAAAGATGGTGCTTGGATAAGTTTGCCATGAGGACTTTTGAAAAAAAAATATAGAAACTTGCCTTGATGGAGAGAAGAAAACAGCTTGAAAATCAAGAGAAAAGATGAAATTGCTAAAACAAAATCGAACTCCTCAACCTTATAATGAGTTTCAGCAACTCATTCTTCACAAGTTCAATTGAGGAGAAGTTAAGCTCTCCCAAAATTGCAAGAGATAAAATTTCGAAGAGAGAACATTGTAGGAAAAGTGGATTTTTCTCGGTGAAGGAGTAAATTCTCAAGCTAGAGGACGTGATTTTTGAAGGAGTAAATTGAAATTCTTGGCTTAAAGGCTTACTTCTCAGCAAATAGGTGCATTCTTTTCTTGGATTTTTGATTAAATTTTTAGAGGTTGAATTTGATTTGCAGCCAGAGGATATTTCCAAAGGTTTAAATTTGGTTGGTCAAGTTCTTTATTCTTCTTTCATCTTATTCTATCATTCTGGCCAAGTTCTGGCAAAAACTTAATAAAGTTCGCCCATTTTAAGCTTGCTTTTTCACAAAAAGTTATCTTTTTTTAACAAGCTGAAAGTAAAGACTTTTGGATAAAGGCTAAGAATAACCGAATTCAAAAGTCTCTGCATTAATGTTAATTCTTTTTATTTATTTCAGGTTAATGACCACCCAGGGATAACCATCAAGAAAGGCGCAGATGAAGTTTGCCAGCAAAGGATTGTAGCGAGAGTCTAAAATTAATTCTAAGTGGAAAAATATTACAGACACCGATCTCGGGCATGTGGACTTCATAGAATTCAAGAAGAGGATGTATGGACACGATGGATTGCCGACACTAATTGCTTGCCGGATGGTGAGGAATGGCATCTTCCAAGCAGCCGGATTTCCACCGGCAGTAGAATGTGTTGAATTGATGGTCGAGTGCACCATCCTTTATGATGCGTAGGAGAGACACATTATTGCACTTGATGGGAGGATATTAGCTCATCTCAGAGAACTGGCAATCCAGGAAGCATTTGGCATCCCGACACACCATTGGACTCTATATACAACTGAGGACACCAAAAAGTTATATGAAGACTAGTTCGAACTCTGTGCCACAAACATTAACAAGTCATGGCTGGAAAACCGAGAGCCTCTGCCAAGAAAATGCCCAAGAAGCTGCGTCGAACAGACTTCAAGGAGGACTATGGGGACATTATTTTGTTGTTAAACAAAATAGCTGCAAATCCACTAGGCGCCCTGTTGGTGTACGTTTTATCATCCACCGAACACACAGAATAAAATGTCCAAAGACACTCTATCCTCTCTTGAAAAACCACTGCATATGCTAAGATTGCGAGAAGATCATATGGCGATTCCAAGGTTTCTTTTGTCAGGTCTTGACGTGTGCATAAGCTCAATGGGCATTGTGATTTGCTGGTAATACACAAGGGGACTTACGTTGAAGAAATTTTCACAAGTTTTGGACTTAGGGGAATTTGTCATTAAAGGCTCTCTTCAACTAGAACTTCAATTTGGATCTCAAAAAATAGCAAAAAGATAAGGGTTTAGGGAATCTATTCTATGCCTAAGAATTTAAGAGACAGTAAAGATTCGGTGAAAGGGATAAACCACACTTTGTTTCGCCTCCTGTTGGACAACTTACGCAAAGTGGGTGCAATCTTCAAGGGGTGTGATAATGATTTTCAAGTCTCGAATGAGACCGAAGTTAGGCGTCCACAATTACAAGCTTAGGCTAACTTTACGCATCGAATGCAAATCATTCATTCGAAGAAAGTATGAGCAATACTTCACCATTGAATCAATACGATCAATCTCTCATTCACTTAACCAATACTCAAAAGCAAATTCTACTTAACTTAATTCTAACTTTAATCTATGGTGGAAGAAGATATGCAACCTCGCTTACTACTTGACAACAAAAGTTATTCAAAGCAAATCATGCATAAGAGCTTTTATTATCAGAAATAGTCTTAGTGCAACAATTTCATATACTGTCTCCACACTTTACAAATGAGGGGCGAGCTCAATTTATAGGCTCCCCAATTACAATTCAATGGCCAAGATTGATTTCAAATCAACGACCGAGATTACAAAATAAAACACTAATTAGGGTTTGTCACATCCAACTCCTCAACCAATGAGAAAATTACATTCGAGGACACTTGTCCTTTTTGCTAAATATAAATCAACAATAAAATAGAAAGTTGTTGCATGTTGATTCGGAACAATTTGATTGGTTGGAAGATGATGAGGTGCCACCTCAGCGTGCTGGATGCCTTCCTTGGTTGCTTTGTTTTTCTTCCACGCGCTTGCCTTAGAATATTTTCCCTGCCGATGACTTTGTCCGTTGTGCTTGTTCCTTCCTAGCTTTGATCTTGGATTCCTTTTGAGACTTTGATTTCTTCTTCTTGCCTGTACTGGAATCTTTGAGGTCTGGAAGTCTCCCCTTGGAGCGGGTGTCTGGACTTGAAGTTGGTTGCCTTGAACTTCCTCCTGCTTGAACTGGGTTGATGTTATTACTTTGGATTTCCTCTTTGAATTCTCCAATTTGTGTCGAGAAATTGTCTAAGTATGGAAATCTATTTGGAACACTCTTATTGTCACCATCTGATTTTGATTGGAAGTTTGTCTTTAATTCTTTAGGAGATGAAATCCTTCCAAGATGTCTGGATATTCTTTCAAGTGTCTTGAATTTGGAGAAGAATGCCCCTGTGCTTTCGCCATGATGGAGGAAATTGGAATTTCCTTTGTGATGTATTTCTCATACTTAGCCAAATTTTGGCTATTTTGGTTCATTTTGTAACATCTTCATCTGGACCATTCAACACCATGCTCGAACGAACTTTGCCTGTGGATTTTCCTTCAATTCTGAATTTGGCTTGTGCTATGTAGGACAAATTCCATCTCTGGACAAGGATTTTATTCATTTCCTTTTTACTCCTCTTCATCCTTCCTGTTTTCTGAATTCTTCTACTTAGCCAGTTTTTTGAGTTTTAGCTAATTTTCTCATCCTCTCCTTGGGCGGACTTCACATGAGCTTGTACGTTTTCTCTCTCGGCCTAAGTCAGACTTCAAGCCATTTTCTCTAGTGCTTACCATCTTTTCTCTTACACTAGGGCGAACTTTCTCAACATTTTGACATTTCTTTTCTTGGTCTAGGTCGGACTTTCCATCATATTTTTCCATTGTACTTGGCATATCTTATGGATGTCTGGACATACCTTCTCCAAGCAAAGTCGGACTTTGTAAAGGTTTGGACATGCTGTGCTTGGGCAAAGTCAGACTTTCTTGTGCCATCCACCCATTGAGCAAGGTCAGACTTTCATATGTGTTTGCAATCCACCTCCCCTCTAGGCACTTCATGCCTTAGAAATTTTCCATCATGCTTGAGGGCGAATTTTGGACCGTCTTGGACACTTCTCCAGGTGGACTTTGCTTCATGCTGGACATCTTCATCTTGGGCGGACTTGAAGCTTTCCTTTCCATCCATCATTTTGTCCAAGGCATTTTTAAATTTCCAAGTATTGGAAATAAATTATTAAAATATTAAAATATTTTTATTTATTCCAACCCCATTCGTTTTGGACCCATGGCTATTTTGATTTCCTCTCTATTTTCTTTGGCTAAAAGTTTATTTTCCAATCTTATTCCAATTTTCGTCTAGCCAAGTCAAAATTCTGGCCATTTCGCCGACAAATGTTACGCCAGATCCTTATTTTCTCCTGCCATGGCGGACTTTGAATTGCGCTGGGCATATTTTCTTATGCCAAAGTCAAATTTTCTCTTGGTCAGACGAATTTCTCTAGGCAAAGTCTATGTCTGGATGTCTTCATTAGGCGAGATTCCATGATACTTGACAAAATTTTAACCCTCTTAACCAAGGGCGGACTTTCCTACCTCTTTGCCTTGTGCAATTTTCTCTGTATACTTGGCCAACTTTATAAAATTTTCTCCAAACATCCATACTTAGGCGAATTTTAGTCCTTCTTCTCTTCTCATGTTAGGCGAACTTCATTTTTTATTTGCCACGGCCTAGGCGGACTTTGCAAGGTCTTTTCCATCTTTCCTCAAGGTATGGCAGACTTTCTACTAGGCTTGCCTTTCAAATTTAGCACTTCTCCCCTTGGAAACATTAAAATACTTAGTCAAAATTTCAATTTTCCTTCCTTTTAGGCCTCTATACTTAGGCAAATTTCGGATTTCTACCTCAAGGCACCAAACACTTAGTAAAATTTTCAATTTTTTCTCCTCTCTATGCCATGGCGGACTTCCCAAGTGTTATGCCAAGGTGGGGCGGACTTCAAAGACTATTTTCCAACCTCCTCTAAGTCAAGGCAGACTTCACAAGCATCTTGCCTAAGTGAAGGCGGACTTTAGAAGGTTCTAGATAAGATGTGGCAGACTTTAAAGAGTCTTGGACATTTTCTCCTTATAGCTGGGCGGACTTTGGATGACCTTTGCCAAGTCTAGGCGGACTTTGAAGGGTCTTAGACATTTCTCTCTTTGTGGCTGGGCGGACTTTCCATAGTCCTAGACATTTCTCTCTTCGTCCCTCTTTTCAAGGGCCAGCTTCTTGATGGCTAATCCTTCCTTCTTGATGGCGAACTCTCCAATGGCTGAATATATTCTTTTGAAGGCGAATTTCCCAGAATTTCACCATGAACTTCATTCTTCTTGGGTTGATTTTTCTGTGATTTTCACTCAGATCTGACTGATTTTTCCAGAATTTGATGCTTTTCAGTTTGATTTTCTCTCAGCTTTTTGACTGATCTTCCATGCTTTTTAACTGATTTTCTCAGATTTTTGCTTGCTTTTCCAGATTTTTCACTTGATTTTTTTATTTTCTCTTTGATTTTCGGATCTAAAGATGGAAAATTGACTCATTGACCAGGGTTGACTTTCTAAAAATAGAAAAAGCAAAATCCCTAAAAAATAGGGAACCCCGTTTGGTCCAAAAATGCCAAAAATGAAAAAACAGAAAAACAAAAAAGCAGATTCCCTAAAAAATAGGAAGTGTCAGAATTGGCCGAAAGCACAGGCGATCCTCGTCTCCCGGGCCTTTTGAGCATTTCTGTGACATTTATGCACTGATTCAAGCATGGATTATTGACTTGGCTCAGATGATTCTCAAAAGATTGACTTGAAACTCTCAAAATGATGACCTCATTGTAAAAAGACAAGTGATAAGTAGTTGCGACGCCAAGGCAAAAAAGCAAAAACAAGGGGGGTCCCCATTTGTAATGGGGCGATGTGTGAAAAGGTCACAACATGCCCCTTTTGAGACATAGATGTACTATTTCATCAATGAAATCACCTCTGGCGTTAGAATGTTCAACTGGTCTCGGATGATTAGTGATAATCTCCACGAGCAGCTAATCAATCTAGAAAGGACAAAATCATTCCATATGAGCTCCTACATCATCTATCTGTTGGCCAGGACTTACAGATATTTAGGACTAATATGCACAGGCAGAATAGGCAATGGTGAGAACGAATTCAAGTCATATGACTGTTACCCACAGCTGCAGCTCAGAGAGAAATCTCATTTCAAACAGGTGCATGATGCTTTTCTTATGTTCATCACCAGAATACTCCAAGGAGGAACTCACCAGAGGCTAACTCATGAAGCCAAAAGCCTGATTGGCAAATATTGATCCTGGTTTATCTAGTTTCCAAGGTTCACATACATAAAGATCTAGGGATTCACTGGAAATCCTTACCGACTTCCAATCTATCCTATAAATAGGATGATTTTGCTAGAGGTCCTTAAATAATTGGAGACTTACCAGAACATCTAGAGGCCAAAGTAGAAGGCAACTATCACTTTCCCGTTCTTCATTGGAAACATGTTGGAATCCTATCCATCGACACAAGCAGTTGAAAGTGCTAGGTTGGAAATACAATGGTATCCGTTCACGACTTATCGGTCCAAGGCCAACTTTGACCCTCACAACCACATTCGGACTGTGGATGGAAAAAGGTATAAACATAGAGTAGACTTGGAGGATTTCTGGGCGAATGTTGCAGATGAGTATGAAGTCAGGAAAAAGTTATGGTCCAGATTGCCGGTGAATTTGATGAGAGCGACCGAACTTTGTCAAGTGCCTGATCAGTTGGAAGATGATGGAGAATATACCCAATCGTGCTTTGACGAGAGCTCGCCTCTTCTTGCAATGAAGTGGTCAGAACCGAGCTTTCATATTTGACCACATTAATGAGGCCAGTAATCAAGTATTCTCAGTGGTGGGTCGACCAGCAAGTCCAAGAGTTAAGATGGAAAAGAATGATGCTCACATACGACTTGCTGAGTGAGGCAGAATCATACTCCTCGAATGCAAGCGCATTCTATAGTGTCGAGTTGGTTGAAATTACTTACTCCAAGAAGAGGAAAGAAGCAGTTGCAAACATGGAACCTGTCCAAAAGAGACAAAGGATGGAGCCATCTCATTTCGCTGCATCCAGAAATATTGATGAACTGGTGGCTAGTGTGAACGAATCCTTCGCCGATATGATGATTCCTTCTCCAATTTAGGAGGGTAACAATGAGCCAATCCAACTAGATGATGACGAGCCCCCATCTCCTACGGGCACAAAAATACTAGGTTTGGAGAATGAAATGAATATCCAAAATGATGAATTCCAAGAGGGAATGATTTCCACTCTTAAAGGAGTTTTGGATATTCCAAGTGGAGAAAACATTCAGGAAGAGGACAGCATTGAACAGCCCACCATTCCTGACTGGTTGAAGGAAAGATTGAAGATACAGGTGCCAGTCGAGACTCAAGAGGAAGATGACACTACAGATTTTTTGGCTAGGTTAGAACAAGTTGTTGTAAAGAAGGCTGCCATGAAATTTTCCACAATCCAGAGGGACAAAGCCGACAGCTATTCCATATAGATTGCAGTACCAACAATTGATAAAACACAAGATGAAATTGCTCCAAATGAGCACGCCATTACCACTATAGACCTAGGCCCAACAACAAAAGGCCAGGAAGTTGAAGAGTTGGATAACTCAGTCTCTACTATCAAGGCGAGACGGGAGAAGGAAGTGGCGAAGAAGAAGGAATACAAGGAGGAGGTTGAGCGCTTGAAGGAGTTTATTCAATACCTGACCAAACCACTCAACTAGGATGATGCAGTAGCTCCTACTCTTCTAAACTCCTCACAGGAAATGGCCAAGGACATTGAAGAAGATATGGTCACGACAAAGGAAGCTAAGGAATGGATGGCAAGTAAAAGCACAAAAGCGGCTTCATTCATGGAGAGATTGACACTAGCCTATGGACAGACTTCCTTGTTCCTTTCCAGACTCGCTGTCATGACAAAAGTTTGGGACAACCTCCAGGACATTTAGGAGAGGATCATTCCATGCCTCAGAGTACTGAAGGGAGTTCCAAAATAGGAGTTGATCGAGGGAAAGATAATTGTAGCAGGCACCACTTATGACTTCCACCATTGGTATTGGGTGTCAACAGTATGGAGCGAGGTCTTGGAAAGAGCAAAAGTTGATGGACTCAAGAGTAGAGGAACAAATTAGAGAAATTTAGAGAAAGATTTACCTCATAGTTGCGGATGTATTTGAGAAAGAGATTGTCCGAGAGAATGACATGCAGTTAGGAAGGCTGAAGCACAAGTTTCAGGAGATCTTCTCCACCACAGGATCGATTTTGAGACAGAACTTCACAAGGGTGGCGAACCTCTTATCCATCCGGGATGACTTCATGAAACAAGAATTGGATTGGGAGAGTGCCTTTGTCGGGTGCGCTGAGGACTTGGACGGGTTGGAATTTAGAATAAACATGCTGCCACAAGTCACGATGGAAGAAGTCATCACGATCGTGTCCAGGTTCGTCAAACACACTGCTGCTCAAGAGGATAAGGACACACTCCCTTGAAAATAGCTCGAGACACCACTTCACTCTTTGTTTACTCATTGATGTCATTTTGGGAAACCCTAATTAGGGTTGTTGTGTATTGATCTTGGCCTTTCATTTATTCTCAAAAACTCTATATAAACTCTTGATCTCTCATTTTCATTTTGTGAAGAAAGTGTATGAGATTGTTGCGTATTGCTACTTCCAATAATAAAAGCTCTTATGCATGATTTGCTTTGAATCCCTTTTATTTTCAAGTGGTTTGCAAGGTTGCATAGCTTCTTCAACATTAGATTAGAATTAAGATAGAATTTGATTTGAATGTTTGTTAAATGAATGAAAGATTTGATAGTATTGATTGGTGAGACTTAGCTCATACTTTCTTTGAATAGATGATTTTTATTCAATGTGTAAAGTTAGCCTGAGCTTATGATTGTGGATGCTTAACTTCAGTCTAGATTAGTATTGTTCGAGGCATGAAAACTATAATCACACCCCTTGAAGACTGCACCCACTTTGTGTAGTTGTCCCAGGGAGGCGAAGCAAAGTGTGGTTACCAGTTTCACCTAATCTTTACAGTCTCTTGAATTCTTAGGAATAGATTAGAACCTCTAAACCCTTATCCCTTTAGCATTTTTTTTGAAATCCTAAACAAAAAATCCCAATAGAAGAAGCATTTAATGTTAAATCCGTCTAAGTTTTGAACTTGTGAAGAATTCTTTAACGTAAGTCCCTTTGTGTATTACCAGCATATCACAACGCCCATTGAGCTTATCCACATGTCAAGACCTGACAAAAGAAACCTTGGAGTTGCCATATGATCTTCTCACAATCTTAGCATACGTGGTGATTTTGTTCAAGAGAGGATAAAGTGTCTTTGGACATTTTATTCTGTGTGTTTGGTGGATGATAAAACGTACACCAACAAGACCCAAAAAATCTCTATAAAACAAATATTTAACAAACCTTCCAT
This sequence comes from Sequoia sempervirens, assembly GCA_007258455.2. Classification (NCBI taxonomy): domain Eukaryota; kingdom Viridiplantae; phylum Streptophyta; class Pinopsida; order Cupressales; family Cupressaceae; genus Sequoia; species Sequoia sempervirens. The sequence goes on along the minus strand of VDFB02260191.1, from coordinate 32,366 downwards.
TGGTTGAATAATTTGAATAGGGGACACACATACATAAATAAGGTGCTAAGAGAAGCTATGCACATTGATTTCCTACACCAAGAAAACTTCTCAATATTAATATATTTTGTCAATGAGTTAGCAACCTTCTCCAACAATACATTTTTGTTGTCAACCATGTCTAATAGAATGAAACGACACAACAATGTACTTTGTTTGAGCATGCTAAGTAGGGTTAGATACCAAACAAATTTTACCTTAGCTGTTGCAATCTATCATTATAACCATGAATGCATAATCATTGTTGAGTTCTTACTATGCATAGGACATCCTCTTACTATGCATTTGTAGATCAATATCTAGTTCCAACTATTGCACTAATAACTGGGGAACCCCTTGTAAGACATTATAAAAACATCGAAGGGATGATGTATGGGTGGCTAATTCTTTGTTGAGAATAATGTAATGTTGAGGCTCCATGGTTTTAGCCCACCAATCTTCAAATTTTTAAAGTATTTCTTTGGTGGAGTTTTTTGGTTGGGTTTCACAAGATAGGTTGATATAATTAACGCATTATTTGGTAAAAGAAAAGGTAGGACATTCTAAAATTCAGTGTCAATCTCTTGCAACAACATCACTATGGAAAAGAGTAAAGTTGTAAAGTACTTGGAGTCAAAGTTGTAGGATTTATAGTTGGAATTTATAGATGACAAATTGAATTTGATCTTGCTGATTTCTTTATCAAACAATTACAAAAGATTGGCAATTTAGAGGTTGACAAGTTTGTGTTGCACAGGTGGCTGCCGTTGCACCAAAAGATCAACTTGTTAATGCTCAATATAACCACCAGACTTATACAAGATCCAAGATCCACAGGAGGCGGTTAAGCCATGTCACAAACCCAAGCATTGCGCTACACAACACAAGGAGACCAAGGGCGAAACTCTTGCAACAATCCCCCCCAACGCAAGCGAGGGATTCGAACATGTGACCTTGGATTTGATACCAATTGTTGCACAGGCGGCTGTCGTTGCATCAAAAGATTGACCTGTTAATGCTCGATACAGCCACCAGATTTATACAAGATCCAAGATCCACAGGGGGTGGTTAAGCCAGGTCACGAACCCAAGCGTTGTGCTGCACAACACAAGGAGACCAAGGGAAAAACTCTTGCAACAGTTTGCACACAAGTCAAGGCCTTAGGTTGAAGCAATAAAGAATCCCATCAAGAAAGAGCCCCAAAAGATATTAAATGCATGGGAACTATCACTTGTTTCTAAGACTTTAATGCCTTATGAAACTTTCTATAAGCTAGCTGACTACGACCTTGCAAAGAAGAATGAATGGAAAAAGGTTCTAAAGAACCAAGGATGGGGTGAACATCAAATTGGTTCTTGGTGAAAGTTCAAACAAGACGTCAATAAACACATTATCCATCCTAAGAAATGTGCAACGGATGTGTAGATTAAAAAGCTATTTGAGAATGCACATCAAAGTCCAACATCAAACTTCAAACTTCTAAGAAAGTAAGTGGGGAAACCATAACTATTCAAGATGATGATCAAGTAGACATAGCATCACCCCGTAGCTATAGGGGATCTACTAAAAAACTTCCAACACAAGGAACTAGTGAGGGCAATCCTTTTCAAGTGTAATAATAGCATTAAACCCAATTACATACCATTGGAACACCAATTGGATGAATAATCCTTACTCTAGAATGAGAGTAAATAAAAGCCATTGAAGCCATAGCTCTAGTTTGAAATATAATTAAAGTACCTTCAAGAGGGTAATTATTGGGAGATCATCAACAAGTAAAGACATGTCCAAGGAAAAAAGGAGGGAAATCATCTACTTAGATTTCCTAAGTATTAAGGTCCCAAAAACTACACTTTATTCAAACAAAAGAACAACAAATTGTAGGAGGTGGGGTTGATGACCTAGAGGATGAGAAGCAGAGAAAAATGGAAAAAGGGTGATGATTCACAGAGAAAGAAAAATAAACTAAAGTGGAGAGCCACTACCCAAAAGATCCATCTCAACAAACTCTAGTTGCTTTTGCGAAACCCACAATAAGCATCTATTTTCTTACTTCTCTTCCATTTACATCATTCATAACTCCTTTTTTTTGGTCCAAATAGCAACATAGTTTCCTACTGGGTGCTTTTCACGCACCTTTAATCCTATTCATCCCCCTTCCTACTCATCCACTTTCTCCTCAACATGGATACACACAAATGATGAATTCTAACCCCTTCACGTGTAATGTCCCCATTTTCGGTGTCCTTATTTGGGCTAGTTTGGTTTTGACTCACTCACTATTTTTAGTAATTGGTCCTGGCAATAGTGCAGTGCAGGGTTTCTTGTTTGGGCAGTGTGTGACAGTTGTCAGGTGAACTCTAATGTTTTGTGCCAGTTTGGTGATTTGGAGTATTTCCTATTTTTAACAATTGCTATAAATAGTAAGTCTATTTTCAATAACTGGTTGATGTAGAACCAAGGTGGAAATCAACTTGAAATGACAAATAACAGATGGTCAACCCAAATTCCAAAGCAAATCAAAAGAACTTCACAAATCCATTTGTTAGATGCATTTTGTCCACCAACACAGCCAAACAGCTTCAAGGGACTTTTCACCCAACTTTCCCAAAAGACTTTCCAAATAAATAATGGATTTAGACACCCATTAAGGAATTACACAACATACTTCAAGATCAGATATAACTCTTTTGTACCAGTTTAGACTTCCAATACACTCACCATGGGAAAAACAAGGAAACTAGGTCAATTTAACAAAGGAAGTACCCTTCAAACTTATCCAATCATCTTGAAACTTTGGGGCAGCAAATTAAATGGCCCAAAACCACAAAATCCACAATTGGTTTGCACCTGTAAGGCCAGAAACACTCCCAACTTCAAAAACCTCTTTTTCTAATGCAAACACAAGGGTTTTGTCAAAATCTCCATTCTCAGGCTTGAATAAACAAATAAATGATCCAAACACCTTTCATAGGGTCTGCCTTGACATTTGCAATGCTTACAAACTCAACTCCATCAATAATTCATTGAAAAGCACTTCAAAGCCATCACTTTTCAAGGGAAAAATTGCATTTTCAGCCCTAGGGCATCACACATTCACCACAAAAACGCCTTATTATAATATAAAATGCATTAATACATCTAATATAATATATTTCCTACCAATCCACCGAGTTACAGCATTATACAGTGGGTGGATTGGTCAAAATCTCATATTTTTGCCTTCAAACCCTTCACAAGGAAAAAAACCAGGATACTTGTAGTAATTTTCGAATATCTCTCACAAAACAATGAATGAGAACTCCAAATCAAAAGAAGATGAAAGTAAACACATATACTCTCAACCTCTGAAGATTTCAAGGCATTAGGAGGCCGTACAGATCCGCACAACAGTAAATAAGTTCTGAAAAACTGTGAAAAATACAAAATTTGCTCCAAAAACGTGGTATTTTATTGAATATGAGTTATTACAACCTTCAACAACCCTTACTTTGAGCCTTGGAAGGCCTTATAAAGTATATTAAACAAATAACCACCCCCAACCAACCATCTTCAGACCTATTTACCACTTAATGACTCTAATTGTGCAAATTAGCAAAAGCAGCAAAATTATCATTGACAACATTTGCAACATTTTGCATTTTTGCAATTATTGAACTTTTAAGACTCTAAATACCTTTAAACACCTTACATATGGTCATTTAGACCTTATTTAACCCTTATTAATACTTCTAGACTCAAAACAACAAAATCCCTTCATTTACCCAATTTGACATCTTTGACAATTTTTCAAGTTTTCACACATTTTGCAATGTCTTCATGGAACAAAGATGAAATCACCTTAAAAGGACCTTCTAGACCTTTTGAAATCCTAGTATTGAAATCACAAGGTGTTGGTGCTCCTGCACCATACACCCCACCAAGAAAAATACCCTTGTCCCAAGTGGTAGGATATGCTCCAAGTTTTGACCCTGCTGCTCCATGCTTCTTCAGTGGTGTTTTCTGCCTTCTTGACTTTGGATCATTATTTGATGCTGTTCTAAACCTTATACCTGCACAAAAAAATTCATTAGCAAGAAACAAGCCTACATTCCCCTTGGTTTCATTCATATACTTGCAGTTGTTCTTCATTGTGTGCATGCTCTGCCTTGTGATCAATTTTGTATCTCTTGAATGATTGTATGTATTTCTCATTGTTCTCAGCCTTGTCATATCTTCATCATCACTCACCCAAGTATTAACAACTTCATTGACCTTTACATCAGCAACTCCCATTTGTTTTGCAACATGATACTTATCAATAGGACACACTATGGTCCCAATAATCACTATACCCTGCTCAATGAACTGTTCCTCAAGTAGTCCACCCTGTTTCTCACACATCCCTGCAGATTTGTTAGCATTTACTATGTTAAAATCAGACTTAGGCATGAGTTTTGCTACTGCCCTTTGCAAAATCAGATTATCCACTGCCTTAACACCATTTGAAGGTGTTCCAATCACTGTCCTAACATTATTACCCTGCTGCAAATCAGAAAATGCATTGTCCCTTTTGTCTTCAAGCCTTAAGGCTTGCTTTCTACCAAACATAATCACTTTTGACTTACCTTTGATCTGCCCTCTTTCCTGAAAAGGAGTTAACTTATAGCTTTGATCATCCTTCCATATTGTGCAAGTATTGGCCCAACCATCATACATGGACCTTCTATCATATTGCCATGGTCTTCCTAAGAGAAGATAACAACAATCCATAGGCAATATGTCACATAGGACCCTATCTTTGTACTCCCCAATCTGGAAATCTACATAAGCTTGTTCATTCACCACTAAATTTTGGCTATCATTCACCCAAGAAACCTTGTAGGGTGCTACATGACGTATCTTTTCTAGACTCAACTTATCTACCATTTCCCTAGACACCATGTTATCTTGAGAACCTGAATCAATAACAACTTGACACACTTTACCTTTGCATTTGCATGAGGTTCTGAATAAACTCCTTTTTTGGCTCATATCTTCTTCCTTTTGTCCTTACAACAAGGTTCTTCTTACCATGAGAGATTCTCCTACTTATGGATCTGCAGGTCTGCTTGATGAACTCACACTCTCTTCTTCATCTCCTTGCACATATTGGACTCTTCTATCACCTTTTCTTTCACTTCCACTTGCAGCAGTACTAAACTTGTCAGGACACTTAAAAGAAAGATGACCAAACTCACCACATTTATAGCACCTTCCTGCAAATTCATTTGAATCTCTTCCTCTATAATTTGCTCTTCTACCTCTCCATCCACCTCTAAACTCAGTCCTTTGTTCTTTACTTTTCCCAGCATCTTCTTGGCCTTCTTTGGATTTGTTTTGTGTTGGAAAGGTACCTCTGCCCCTAGATGTACCTCCTCTACCTCTTACTGCCTTCTCTTGTCTCCTCTTCAATTTTTCTTCTGCTCTCATAGCCATTTGAAAGCATTGTTCAACTGATTTAGGTGCCAAAATGCTGATCTCATCCTGGATGTTATACCTCAAGCCATTCAAGTACCTAGCAACCATTTCATCTTCATCTTCTTCATGCTTAGTTCTTGTGCTCAACTTATAAAATTCTTCAGTATATGATTGCACATCCAAATCTTTTTGTCTAAGATTTTGTAACTTTTTAAGCAATTGAACATTGTAATCACAAGGGAGAAATTTACCTTTCATTTTAGCCTTCATCCTTTCCCATGAAATGATTTTGCTCTTTCCTTGTCTCACCCTTTCCTCTTGCACAAAATTCCACCATACCAAGGCATGTCCATTCAATCTTGTTTTGGCCCTCTTCACCTTAAGTCCATCAACATCTTCACTATCAAAGTAGTTTTCCATAGCCCCAATCCAATCCGGGAGCTCTTCACTATCAAGTTTGCCTTTATACATAGGAACATCTATTTTTCCATGTCCCTCCTTCTTCACAGCCTTCAAAAGCTTTATTGTTCTTGCATCATCAGGGTCCATCTCTTCTTCTTCACCAAGAGCTTCTTCTTCCTCTTCAATTTCACTTACATCCTCTTCCACTCTATGCTTTTCCTTCCAAGCAACCATCTCTTTTTTTAAGGCTTCTATCTCCCTGTCATGAGTGTCAATTTTCCTTGCAACTACACTTCCTTTGGGTGGCATTTTCACAATCCTATCTCTTCACCAACCTGCAAAACCAATCAAACAACAACAAAAGATCTATTCCCTTGCTCTGATACCACTTTGATGCAGAACCAAGGTGGAAATCAACTTGAAATGACAAATAACAGATAGTCAACCCAAATTCCAAAGCAAATCAAAAGAACTTCACAAATCCACTTGTTAGATGCATTCTGTCCATCAACACAGCCAAACAGCTTCAAGGGACTTTTCACCCAACTTTTCCAAAAGACTTTCCAAATAAATAATGGATTTAGACACCCATTAAGGAATTACACAACATACTTTAAGATCAGATATAACTCCTTTGTACCAGTTTAGACTTCCAATACACTCACCATGGGAAAAACAAGGAAAATAGGTCAATTTAACAAAGGAAGTACCCTTCAAACTTATCCAATCATCTTGAAACCTTGGGGCAGCAAATTAAATGGCCCAAAACCACATAATCCACAATTGGTTTGCACCTGTAAGGCCAGAAACACTCCCAACTCCAAAAACCTCCTTTTCTAATGCAAAAACAAGGGTTTTGTCAAAATCTCCATTCTCAGACTTGAATAAACAAATAAATGGTCCAAACACCTTTCATAGGGTCTGCCTTGACATTTGCAATGCTTACAAACTCAACTCCATCAATAATTCATTGAAAAGCACTTCAAAGCATAGTAACGAGACGCGGACGCGGCTCAGACTCGACAAGGGCGACTCGGCGCGGGACTCGGCAACTCCGGACGCGGACGCGGCGCAGACGTGGCAAAATGAAAAAAAGTTGAAAAACCCTAGAAATTTAGAGATTTTTAAGGATTTAAAATTTGTTTCAAGCACCCTTTATTGAATACAACACAAATAAAAGCAAATTTGATCACATGCACAAGTATACAACGATTACATAAGTATAAAGTACACAAATTGTAGTTGCGTTGCTTAAGGAAATAACATAGATATATAAAATTAGTCAAATGTATACAAAACTCATGGAATATGAAATCCATGACATCAAATGTTCCATACAAATATGAAATATGAAATATGACATCAAATCAAAATGTTCTATGACTCTATGCCCTATGGCATAGTGGAGCCAGCATCCTTCCTACGAAGGCGTCTAAAGGGCCTGGATGATGTTGCAGCTGCAGCCATAGTCTCTGCCTGTGTCTGACTCTCCATGCCACGCTCACCAACAGCATCTATGCCTCCTCGTGCTCTAGCCTCCTCCTCAGCCATGGCTACAACCTCGGCCTCTCTCTCTGCCTGGTCCACCCAATCAAGGTCCTCGTCACTAAAGACTGCATCTGTAGCCTCAGTGGTCCACTCAGACTGTGGATCAACCTCGTCTAGATTGATCGGGGTTTTGTCATGGTCAAAAAGCTTCCTGTATCTGAGCCGAAGATTGTAATGAACATATACCAAGTCGTTCATCCTCTCCACTGTCAATCTATTGCGCTTCTTGGAGTGTATGTGCTCAAACATACTCCAATTGCGCTCACAACCAGATGAACTGCATGGCTGGCTCAATATACGAATGGCAATATTTTGCAGGTTCGGTGTATCAGAACCAAACATATTCCACCAGCTATCTGAGATGAGAAAAAGAAACAAAATCAATCTCATTTCAAGTTTCAAGTTCAAGTTCAACATTTAATAATAAATTATAATATAAAGAGATGAAAATTATGCCCTTAAATATATTTTTACCTGGTAGTAATGTTGTCCTATTATCTTTGCACATTTGACGTGCAAAGAAGGCTCCTTGTGCCTTAGTGAAAGCATCTATCTCCTGCACCACCTGTGTAGTAACAGCAGGCAACATCCGCTCCAATGTCGTGTAGAGCCCACTAAAAATTTCTCTATCTGCACGAAGATCACGGCGGAATTGGAAGGCCGGATTCAGGAAACATGCGGCTGCATGGATGGGCCTATGAAGTTGGTTTTGCCATCTCCTATCAATGATATCCCAAATGGGACGATACTTTCTCAACTCCACCATAGACTGATCTAATGGCCTCTTTGGCCCTATCCATGCCCTCATATATGTAGCCCATTGCGGGCTTCTCCCCATCTGCAACTCGTAGGAGAACTAGCAAGGGCTCAATAAACTGCAAAGTGCAAACATGTTTCACAAATAAGTGTGAATGAAAATAAACAAATAAAAGTAAGATATGATTAAAAATTAGAACATAATAAAGAATTAAATTTTACCTTCACAATCTCGTCCATTGGTGTCCAAAACCCTTGCTCATCAAAAATGCAATCAGCAGCAGCAATCCCTGCAGTGCTTGTAGAAAAGGATGAGGAAGACCACTCCTCACTAGTAAACATGCGCCTCAAAGCTGCCCTTGACCGAATCAAGGATTGCATCGTGATAAAATTTGTTGCAAACCTGGTGATGCCAGGACGAGACAACTCCCTCAACCCCGTGTATTGCCTCATAAGGTTAAGCACCCATGTGTGGTTGTATACAAATTTGCAAATGTTTTTTGCTGCTTCCACACATGTTTTGATCCATGGGAGCTTCCCAAGATCCTCCAACATGAGGTCAATGCAATGGGCGGCACATGGAGTCCAAAATATAGTAGGGTGCCTCTCCATCAATAATCTACCAGCAGCAACATAATTTGCTGCATTGTCTGTCACCACTTGCACTACATTTTCTTCCCCCACATCAGCTATCACCTCCTCTATAGCCTCACACAGATATGTGGCATTTTTTATTTGGGCAAAAGCATCAATGGACTTAATGAAGATGGTGTCACCTGAAAAAATAAGCAAAACCAATTATTCAATAAATTAAAAAACATAAATCAGCCATATTAAATTATGTGATTCACTAAATAAAATTCAAATTCCAATGCATTGAAGGAAGTACAATTACCTCCAGAGGAAACTAGGAAATTAAGCAACGTCCTATTTCTCCTATCAGTCCAACCATCAGTCATGATGGTGCAACCAATCATGCTCCACTGCTTGCGTTGCTCCTCTAATTGTGCTTTCACATCTGCCACCTTTTGAGTCAAAAGTGGGCCCTTTAATTCATCTTCACTAGGGGCTTTGAACCCCGCCCCACATATGGTTATCGCATCAACCATGTTTTGCCAGAAAGGTGACCTATAACATGTCATAAATAAATTGATAAGTTACATAAGTATTGTAAAATTTGAATTCGATAATGAGATAATGAGATACATCTAGATTCTAAAATTTAAATATAAATTTTAAAACAATTAAATGAAAAAGAATTACCTGGCTACATGGAAGGGAATGGTGTAGTAGTACCAAAAGTTTGCAATTGCCTTTTTGGCTGCATCATGTGCGTCCTTGTTCCAACCCATGCTCTCAAGCGACGGTTGGGAACCAGGGGTAGTGCGTGGTACAAAATATGAGTCCACCCTAGATTTACGAACTCTAGGGCCAATGCTAACACTGCCACTACCACTAGCAGTAGCAGCGCCACCAGCACTAGGAGTACGCATAGGCATTGCTGATGCAGAAACAGAAGCACTACCACAAGCACTAGCACTAGGACGGTATGGAGGCATGGAAGAAGCATCTCCAACAGCACCAAGTCCCTGTCCAACTCCAACACTCAGCAACTCCTGCTTCTGTTTCTTTTTCATTTCTTTTTGCATTTCAAATGTTTCTAATTGCACCTGCACTTCACGAACAACCTCAATAGGTGCTACAGGGCAACCCACTGCATCATGGGCGGGTATGCGTGCAAGATGATATTTTAATCGATTTATGCCTCCATGATATATTGTTTTGCAATAGAAACATTTGGCGTCTCCTTTTTTCATTCCGGGAAAGATTTCAGCATGTTTCCAAGCAGGGTCTTTTCTGACTGGGGTATGAGACATTGTGAAAATAATATGGTATGATTTGCTGAATAACTTGTTGTCCACTTCCACCTTACGTTGTATTCTGCCGTCTGTACTCTGGAGAATCTCTTGGTAGAACTGGATTATTGCTCGTGTTAGGATGTGGCGGAGTTGTAAAATTATTTGGAGGTACCGATGATGTCAGAGGTTCACGTTGTTGGTGGTAATTCCTCTGATACACTTTAGGAGCTTCACCTCTATTAGTCTGAAGAGCTTGTACCTCCCTTCTTCCTTCTACCAAGACGCTGTTGTTGAGAGGCGGAAAAATATAACCATCTCTATGAAGAGGCTCTTCTGGTGATGCATATGTGGCGTGAACTTCTGATGGTATTTGAAACTCTGGCATCCCTACGGGAGCATTTGTTGAAGCTGATGGAAATTGGTGATTAATTGATGGGGGCATGTAACTTTGAAACTCAGGCGGGAAATTGCAATCTTCTATTATCAATGCCTGATCATATCTAGGTGCTGGGACCAATTCATATCCTGTAATTGGAGGGCTTTCTATGGCGCTTGTATTACTTGCTTCACCCTTGAGAATACCAACCACAACTTGGAATTCGTGGCACTGAAGCTCAGAGTGCTGGTTCGTATTATGTAACCTACACCATCCTGATGAGGCAGTTTCGGCCATATAAATTCTATCTGCGGGACGGTTTTGTGGAGGTGGCGGATTGTCCAATGGTGATGGGACACCTCCATTGTTGGGCCCAATATTCCAGGACCTCTTTTGAAATCCTTGATTGTTATTTCTATACCCATAACTGTTATCTTGATGGTATCCTTGATGGGTATCCTAATGAATTTGAGGATTATTTTGATATCCTCGGTTAGCACCTTGGTGTGCCTGATAGTTTCATGGCATAGCTTGCGTCTGATTATTTTGATTTTTGAGGTGAGTCACCTCAGCTGACAGCCTCTTCACTTGTTCTATTAAATCTTTTATTTCATCTTTCTCCTCTGGAGTTTTCACTGGCGGCACTGTGTTATGGAGATAAACAGGCTGCGTAACTTGCGTCTGGGACAAAGGCATCCCAGGATGGAGAACTAACTGGCTTGATGGTGCTTGAACTTGATAAGCTGGCTGTGGAATTGCATTTAACGCCGGAACTTGTTGATTCCATGTTGAGCCGAACATTGGTACTTGATTATTTGTCGTAGCTAGGCCAGTGTAGAGTATGGGCCCAGTTATATTCTGTCCTAAACCCTGACTTCAATAGCTTTAGCGTAAGCTTGATTTATGTCCGCCGGAGTGGGGTGAGATCTCACGAACATTGCAGTCAAAGGATCAAGTGCTGAATAGTAGCTTTCTCGAGCATCAGCATCAACATAAGGAGTGCGTAACCTTGAGAGGGCCTTCTGAAATCTATTGTTGAATGCATGGATGGGCTCTTGGTCTTGTCTTCTTACATCTGCAAATTGGCGATAAAGCTCTACAGGGGTAATTGGTATACCAAACTTTCCGATGAAGGCCTCCTTCATCTGCTCCCATGTTCTTATACACCCTACCGGTAGGTGAATGAACCAAAAATGAGCCTCTTCTCCCAAAGAATATGGGAATAGGCAGCAAGCCACGTCTGCATATCCAATCTGCCTATTGCGTAGGTGACCTTCAAACATCTTGATATGGTCCTCGGCCGTGTAGTTAACATCATTGGCAATGAACTTAGGACAAAAAATTTCAGGATTCTTTGGCATCTCATGGTAATCTTGAAACTCTAGCGGAGATGGGTTGGTAACCAACCATGTAGCACCATTTGGAGCGGGTTGACCTCCTTGCTGACCTCCTGGTTGAGCCATTGCTTGAACCGATTGTTGCCTTTGATAAACAATAACTTGGGCTGGCTGTTGTACAACAGCTTGAACTTGTTTTGGCTAAGCAAACCTCGAAGCACTAGGTGGAGTTCTAAATAGACTAGAAATTTCTTCTCTGCTTTCTTCGCTTGACTGAACTTATTCATTTGATAAAAATTCTTTACTTGACTTGACTTCTTTCTTCTTCTTTGATCTTGTAGGTAGCTCTAACTCCACAAAATCTTTATATGAACTGGGCGTAGACCTCAAGACTCTTTTAAGCTTGTCTGGCGAAAATGAACTAATACGATCCAGGATGTAGCCACTTCTACGCGGGATTGTTCAATCTTGAGAGAACACCATCTTGACTTATGATAATTTTCTCCAACAAAACCTTTTGTGTTTCAAACCCTTTCTACTTCAACACAACTGTATGCTGTAGCTGTTAATCGCCCTCCTTCTAGCGCCAATTCTGTTGACGTGGTTTTTGAGACCGCACCAACACAGAATAAAGTTTCCCAACGGATACTCTATCCTCTCTTGAACAAAGTATTCAGCATGCTAAGATTTCCAGTGAGTTCATACTTTCAACTCCAAGGTTCCGATAATGCGAATAGACTCAGTTGGCTTGATGTGATTTTGCTGGTATTTCAAGGGGACTTACACAATTGTTCGACAGCTGACAACAGACAATAGACTAAGGGCTTTCGTGTAATTCAAATGATTTGGCAGGTGAGCACAAGTTTCCTAATTCTAATCGGAAATGAACTGAATTTAAAGGGTGTAGGGATAAGAGTGTTCTAGTCTACTCTAGGGTGTGGGACATGGCGATCAATTCTCACAGACTCCAACCAAGCTCCGTTTTGCCTCACTTCGGACAGCTTCCGCGGAACTGGTGCAATCTTCAGAGGAATGACTCAAGATGTTCAGACCACGATTTAGCATGAAGACACCATCACAACGATGCATGCCAACATATAAACTATAATCGAAGTTAAGCTTCACAAAGTTCCAGTTGACCACGCAAGGCGAACCCACCGTCAGCGAGCCCGCTAGTGGTATGGACGAACGAAGTCTTGTTCAAATCGAGCACCACATTCCACAATTGCTAAGTACTTGCATGAAATGAAATCTACTTTATTTTAATCTACTTCAAGATGCTACGTGAATTGGAAGGACGAAGAAGCCTCAACAACTATTCACAACAAAGAAGAATTCACCATCAATGAAAATTCTTTTATTATGAAAGCACACACGACAACTTCTTACAAAGTATCCAAAGGGAAGACTTTCCTTCCTTTTCAATCTAAACTATACTATCAACTATCTAATTGCTCTCTACTCCTTCTCTGCTATCCTAACTCTGATCTAATTCTCCTTCTAATCCGATTACAAATGAGGGGGACTCCCCCTTTTATAGTTGGCCAAGTCCAACGGACGGCTCAGATTACAATCGGCTGGATGGCCCAGATCGTGCCACCTCAGCCCTAAACAAGATTTTCCCTAAAAACCGCCACAAAGGGGAGTGGGATAATAAATGAGGCATTAATGTCCACCACCCTTCTAGAAGATTCTATTTGTAGACACGTTCACACTGTTCTCGATCTTCTTTCTTGACGTTGTTCTTTGACTTCTTTGAGCTAACACTTAGCCAATTTCTTGCAACTTTCTTCCTTCATGTGAAACTCGTAACTTCATCTTCCTCTGAAGGTTGTAATATCATCGTGCTTCACCACTTCAAGTCATCGTGCTTGGCCTCGACATTCCTCCTGCAAAACAAGCGAGGAGAAGAGTATTAGAACACTTCATAATATAAACTCAACTTACTTACCAAGATTTTCACGCTCCAACTTTCAAGTGTTCATTGCCTCCACTAGTCAACTTCTGCCTTCTTCATGATTCTTCATGCCTTAGCCAAATTTTCAACCCATCTTCCTCAAGGGCGTATCATCCTTGACAATATTAACTTCAACTGCATCTTCAAGAAATTCATTTCACCTGCTGGAGCTCTGACAACTTTGATTTTATTCATCTTTGGCTCAAGAAGACCATCTACACGAAGAATTTGAGCAAATTCACCTAGGCAGTTTCTTTCAAATTCATCGTCCGGAGAATTTCACCTTGAAAACACATTTTCTTCATTTTGCCTTAGAAAATTTTTAAATTTCCCTTAGGAAAATTCATCAACCTGGTGCCCATCAAAAATCTTCATCCCAGAATCCTCGACAAGCTGTGGAAGACCTTAAAATCCCTTCCTCATCGATAATCTTCGATACCCAGAAGAAAATTTCTTTCAGAATGCATCGAACCCATGGGTACCCAACGAACGGGTTCATTTAATTTTCTGGAATTTTGAACCTTGGAAAAATAATTTTCAACAATTTATTTCATTTCTTCATCTCTGGGAACATCCTGTTGCTCTGACTTGAAAATTTTCGTTGACCCTGTGAAGCTGGCATTCACTGACTTCACCTTTGGCAACTTCACTCGGACTTCAGGAAAATTCATCACTTCATCAGACTTAGGCATTTTTCTAAGGGAGAAAATATTTGTGCCTTAGAAATTTTTTGAATCACTTAGCATTTCTTTTGAAAAAAATTTCCCTTAGAAAATTTTATTCATTCTTCAATCCATCTTGCCAGTGGTGAGAAAAATTCATCAACTTCTCTTAGAAAATATTTCTTGAAAGCACATCACAATTTATTTTTCATCTGGCATGCATTATTCATCCTTTGTATTTTATTCTCCATAAAATTTCCAACGCCTTAGCAATCATCTTCAACACCTTAGGCGCATTTGACAATTGATGAAGGATAAAACCACGCCTAGCATATTTTATTTTCCATCACCCACCACCTTACACACTTGAATTACTTTGGGCGCATTTTCTTTGTCATGGAGAATATTTTCAACGCCTAACTTATATCTCACCAACCTATACTCCTTAGGCGCACATAGCACATGTAGAGGAGAATAATAACCACGCCTAGGTAAATACTTTCAACACTTTTCATTTTACTTCACACCTAACACACTTTATTCACCCTCCATCTTACTTCAACTTGAGCGCATTTCTCATACTCAGGAGAATGAAGACTTTATTTCAACGCCTTCTTTGACTTTCTCCTCTTCTTGGCGCATTTGAGGGGGTGAGAGGGATGGGCGCATTTGGCATGTAGTGGAGGATAAAGCTCATTCAAACGCCTTCATGTGACTTTTCAGCTTCTTCATTTTTGTCTCTATATGGCCCCACTTGGGCGCATTTTACATGTAGAGGAGGATGAACACTTCAACGCCTTAGCTAGTGACTCTTCATCTTCCTTTGCTTTGTCTTCACATAGCTGCTTTTGGGTGCATTTAGGCCTAGGAGGAGGATGAAAACCTTTGACTACTTTGACCATTTGCTGCATGGGCGCATTTTGGAGGGGGTGGAGGATAAAGTTTTATACTTAGAAATTTTTTGTGCCACTAACTTGAGTTGGGCACATTTTGCTATGGGTGCTGGATAAACTTTGTTGACTTTCATTGACTTCCTGCTTCATGGGCGCATTTTAGCCTGGGAGGTGGATTTTTTTTTTACACTTAGAAAATTTGTGAATGCTATTTGTGCTCGAGGGCGCATTTTGCCTGGGGAGCAGGATGAACACTTGCCTTAGAATTTTTTTATGTTCCTACTCCACCAACTTGGGCGCATTTTGGCATGAGAGCAGGATGAACTTTTCATGCCTTAGCCATTTTTCCTTCATTTTCGCCAGTTCTTCCATGCCTTACTATTTATAGTAAGCCCTCTGGTTTTGCATCTCTGAAGCTCAGAACGATTTGAAATTTTGAACATAGCATCCCCATGACCTTGTGGTTCTGTTGACACTGCTATTTTTTAGTCAGCCTGCTATTTTTAGCCCATTTCTGAAAGTGATTTACTATAAATAGCAAATGCTTGCTTCTGATAGCTCCACTGCTCCGATTAACTTGAAATTTGAATGAGGCGCTCCTCACCACGTGACCTGTCTGTCGATATCAACGCATGCACCTAACTTGCTATTTTTAGCCTGTTTCCAAATTGACTTACTATAAATAGTAAGTGCTCCGTTCGACTTGAAATTTCACCAGCAGGTAGCCTGAAGGATGCTGATCGCGGTGGTTTACACCGGTTTTTGAGAATTTTGACTTTTGACTCCTCTTTTCAAGCTCCGAAGTTGGAAACCCTAATTTGCTCTGCATGCGTATCAAATGATCTTTGTTTGCTCTTGTTTTTGTGGTATTGCGATCAGCTTGTGATTCTGAACTGCTGGGAAGCGGCTGTCGGGACATACCTGCTAAAAATAGCAAGTTCCTTACTGAGTGATTATCTCCATTTGCATGTCACACCATCGCGAAGCTCTCGAAAAACAAATCAGGAATCATCTGACATGCAAAGGAAACCCTGACATGCAAACCCTAAAAATAGCCTCGGAAGACTGAATTCTGAAAGTTGTCGTCTTGTTTTGCATGTTATATCATCGCGAAGGTCTCGAAAAACCCAGAAGGAATATGCCAACATGCAAAGAAAAAACTCTGCATCTGAGCCCTAAAATTTGTGCCGGAAGCTGGACTGCTAAAAATAGTAAGCTGTCTGTTTTCGCTCAAATTTTGCATGCAAGCAGCCTGATATGCTCTGAACGCAGTGTGATTGTTGGAACTTCGAAAATGCTAACGGATTGTCTGTAATTGCACACTTACTAAAAATAGTAAGTACCTCAGAATTCGATGAAAATTTGCTAAGAACCTGCTGGAAGCATACTGACAACAGTTTTAAGCTCAAATTTCAATTTACTCACTTCATTTAACCTTAAATTAGCAAGGAAGCTCAAAAACCCTAATTTTCAGACTTGGCCAAACTCACGTTTAAACTCAATGGCGGAGACATCCCCGGAAAGGACAGACATCAGAAAAGAGACAGACAGAGAGAAAGAGAGAAAAACCAAAGCCAAAAGACCAGAATGGAGCAAAAATTAGGGGTCCCCATCTTGAATGGGGCGATGTGTGAAAAGGTCACAACACACCACCGGTCTTAGCCAAGGCTACTTCAGTAGTGCCTATTTCTAGTTTGGACGTTGGCATGGTTAAGGTTTGATTTAATTATTATTTGTTATTTTCACTTAAGTTATTTTAATAAAGTTTCTTTAACTTAAGTGAAGGGGTTATGGGATCATGTAAAGCCTAATGTAATGACTTAACGTTGTTTTAGAAGGCAACAAAAGCAAAATAGTTTCCTTATGAGCATAGATGCCCAAGGGAAGTATTTTGAATTAAATAAAATAAAAATGCCCATGAAGGAGGTGTGGGGTTTTGGAGGGAAAAGTGAATTCAAAATGATGTTGCCCTAATTTCTCCCCCTTTCTCTATTTATTCATTTGGAGCTCTCATTTGAAGTTATGGATTTTTGGCAACTTAAGGAAACTCTACTGGAATGATTTCAGATTTCAATCACAGCTGATTGAGGACGAAAACCCTCATTTCTAGCGCTGGATTCGGTGGTGAAACATCCACCCTAGCTGGATTGGAGTGTTTCTATCTCAGGAATCACCTAGGGCATAAAAGAGTTCTGATTTTCAATGTTTTCGGGTGGTGAAGATGAAGATTTTGTAGTCTTTTGATGTGGGTTTGATGGTGTGAGTGTTGTTTGGTATTTGGCTCTCTTTGGTGGTGTTTAGGAGGCATTTTTGGGTATTTTATGATGATTGATCTGTATTATCAGAAGTTCTGGAAACTCTGTTTTACCTGTGGCTGAAGGTTATTTCTTCACATTACTCCGTTTGTATTGGGCACAACCTTCTGGGTATTGGAGCGTTGGATTTCTCACTCCTAGGTGCCATCTTTCAAGCTATTGGTTGGATTTATTTGGTGAAAGCTGAGTTTTACAGGCAAATCACCCTCTCTTGGGAATCGTGCCATTTGGGGTTTTCATGAATAAGGGTCTGCTGTTGTATAGACCTCTTATTCTGGTATTTTCAGTGATTTAGCAGCTGGTTGAGGTGTAGAAGATCAGTGGGACTTGGGTTTTTCATGTATGAGACGTGTTGGGCAAGGTTATGATGAGTTGCTGCCATTGTAAGCACAATACCAGGTCTGAAAACTGCTCTTACCATGTCTGATAAACATTTGTATTAGTCTGGTTTTGAACTGTAATAAATGCTCTTATCATGTGTTGTTATTTATTAAAGGAAGCAATGTTTTCTTCTTAATATTTCCTTCAATTTGCAATATGCAATGTGTTATGCATCATGAAAACATTGGAAACAATCAACTAAACACCTCAGCAAAAAAGCAATCAGCATACAGTGTTTTTTTTTTCAAAAAAAATCAAGGGTGACCATTACATCATGCCTCCTCCAAGATATGACATGTATCAAATGCCTACCTAACATTTCTTATTCCTAAAGATATCTCTTCCCACCTTTCCCACCATCCACCTTTTCCACCATTGCGAGCCCTTTAACCTAACAAGCCATGGGTTCTTCCCCAAACCCTACATGCTTTCATGTCTCAATCTCTTTCCACTTCATCACTTTGCCAATAACAGATACTAATCTCTTGTCCACCTTTCTTTTCTCCTCAACCTCCCCAACTGCCCTCATGTTCGACAAAGATAGAGACAAAACCTTCTATTATCAACATATGCAACAAGTCCAAGTAGAAGCATGACAAAAGGAGAAAAAAGACAAGGTAAACTTGTTGCTCTTCTAGCTTCCAAAAGGGTGAGAAATAGATTTAATCCTATAAAGCAGGACATGCATTTTTGCACATTTCACACGAAAAGTTGATAAACTCGAAGGGAAAATGCAATCTACTGAATATGAACTTCAAGCATTAAGTATAAGTATGAAGGATGTTAAGTAGACAACAAAATTGAACTCCTTCAAGAGAGCACCGAGTCAATAGCTAACAAGCATGTCCTAGAAAGAAAGTTGAATAGAAAAAATGCAAACTTGGAGCCAGCAAAATTTGAAGGTAGTTGAGCTTAGGGCCCAAGCATTGGAAATTCGGGGGCTAACCTTGGATGAAACTATATCCTAATAGGGAGAAGAAGGATAAATATAAGCAAAAAGAGAAAATAATACATAAATTTAAAGAAAGATAGTAAAGGCTGAGAGCATGATTGAGTAGCATAAATAAAAGGTAAATGAGCTGATGAATAAAGTGACACTCTAGCTAGACATGAGAACCAAATTGATGCACAAAAGCTATTGATAAAGGAGGCCAAAGAAAGAGGAGGAAGTTATGAACAAAACCTTGAAGTCTATAAATAGAAGATTAAGAAATTAAAGACCTAGTTGGAATTAATGAAGAAACCATTAAGTTCTTTGGACCTAATTGAAGCCCTATGCAAGTCCTATTGGTAAACCATCACACCAAAAACTATTGGTATGGTACTTGCCTTGCAATTTACCAACTCAACTCAAAATCTAACCACAAAAGTACAAGCAATAGTGGATGAGTCTTCAACACTATCTTTTAGATCATGATAATTCCCAAGACCTTTATGCAAAAGATATATTTTACCGTAAGATAAATTGATCTCAAGGGGCACTACAGGAAAAAATTACAACTCAAAAGATCAATGATATTCTTGATAAAGAAGAAGCTACCCACAAATGTAATATGCAATTAGTAGTCTTAGGATGAATTGTTGCAAATATGAGGGCATATATTGATAAGATAATTTAGTAGGGTCTAGCTTTACCTCTTAATGATAATTAGAAGGTTTTATCCATTAATAAATTCTTGTGGCTAATATAGGAGAAAAACAAAGATAAATTTGTCTTCTAGTATTTGCCTCATGCACCTATTGTTGAAGAGGTTACGGATATTTTCAAGCCCTTTGAAGAATTAGAGGTTCAAGTCAGAAGCACAATGTGCTGAAGGTGCAAAGGTTCTCATACAAAGATAATCAGGCTAGAGTGCTGCTTTAGAGAATTCAAGAAGTTGGAGTTGTCAAATGACAATGAATGGAAAATGATCTAGGAAGCTCTTGAACTCTTATAGCGTTTTCCTCTTTGTAAGTTTAAATTTTTAAAATTAAGAATTGTGGTAGAGAGACATGCCCAATGGATTTATTCATTTTGGGCCCCTTATTCATTCCCGTGTGAAAGAACCCTTGTGAGTTGCCAAAATCGTAGTGAATTTTCACTACAAATGGAAAAAACCTGATTTTTGCGTTGTTATCTTGCAAAGTTATCTTATTGTAAGTATTTTGAAGGTTTGAAAATGGTGGGTTGTTGATTAATCTCCGTTGAACAATTATCAAGAGTTTATTGCTTGCCAGATCTATAGTTATGTTTAAAAGTAGTGGGAGTACATCAACTTGATATTCAGTGATCTGTACTAGTTTTGGTTGTCATTAGATAAATTATTGGTTAAAAGCCCAAGATTGGTCTACATAAGCCAAAGTAGGGCCACAAATTAAAGTTTTAAAAGTCATGGTGGGACCCCCAAGATTCCTTTGCATTACAAGTATCACAAAGGTCTACATCAACATGCTAGATGTCACACTTACAGGGTTGTGAGTGAAAAAGAACACTAGGAAGCATTTAATAGTTAGGCCTAATGTTTCTCATGATAGTAGATTCAATAGGATGGACTTAATGTGTTGTCATGCATTACTAAGATTAAGTACGAACAAGAGTGTGGCAATTAGTGCCAAATATTTATTATCAAGGATTGCCATGATAGGTCTAGTGATACCCATAATCAAGGCCCTTGCCCTAAGGGTTCAATGGTTTCATTCATTTATTTATTTCTCATGATAGTAGAATAATAGGATGGACTTAATGTGTTGCCATGCATTAGTAAGCTTAAGTACAAACAAGAGTGTGGCAATTAGTGCCAAATATTTATTATCAAGGATTGCCATGATAGGTCTAGTGATTCCCATAATCAAGGTCCTTGCCCTAAGGGTTCAATGCTTTCATTCATTTACTTATTCATAGTAAGTGTTTAAGCAACATTGCATGTTATATGTAGGCTCATGCATGTACCCAATATGTAGGTATGTAATGCATGTGTTACTAGGTATGTTATGTCCTCGTGCCAAACTCCTATGAGGTTTGTAATAGGAATGGGTCTCAATCCAAGTATATCTTGGGTATGTCTAGGGTCCAGCCTAGGTTTGGGATGTACTTTAGCTACACCCACAGTCCAATGCCTGGCCATAACTATGCCCAATCAAGAAAACTACCTTTTTAATTAAAAAGAGAAAACAAAAATATAACTCTAAAAACCTAAACTAAAAGTAATTACCTAACTACACTAACAAAAAAAGCATAAACAATACTTCCTTTCATTCCTCCCTCACCCAAATTCCATTTTCAATTATTGCTCATGGCTGCTCTTAACAACGAGTAATATGATGATTTCTATTAAGTTTCCATGTGTAGTTGCATGCTATATTTTTATACATACCATTTTAGCATTTTACAATGAATTATGAATTATTAAATATGGGCTATGTTATGTATTTAATTTTGTAATTTCTGTGAAAACTATGGCTATCTTAATTTAAACTACTACCCTACCAAATTTGAGTTAAAAATTTGCTTACTTGTCAGAATCAAACTAGATGTGGAATTGGTACTTGAACTCGAACTCAAATTGGCAACTAAGAATACATTCTTATGCACGTACCTATGCATGCATGGTATAATGCCCTCAAATAAGAACAACAAACCAAAGATCTGTTGTTATTGGGATCACTTTGAATCAAAATCTATTATCTCAGCTTTGTCTGATCTAATCATAAATGTAATTTGTCTTGTTGGGTTTTTCATGTATAATAGGATTGAGGAGATGGCTTCATTGCACCATCTAATCAATGTATGGAATTTGGATTAATGCATCCATGGTATAATATATTGGGAAGTTATGTTTTGAATTTCTTTCCATGTGATTATATATTATCAAAGAGAATATATGACTTTTCATACATATTCTTGCAGAAATCCCTACTTTGATAGCTTCTACTTTGTTTCACACCAATGGAGTCATAATTCATTTAGGAGAGATTGTTTCTTTATCAATATAAATTATCTATATCAATATAATAATGTTAAATAATCTTTCATACGCATATTAAATAATAAAAAAGAGTGCTCAATTTCTGTCTAGAGTTTTAATAGTAGAAAGATTTGACAATTATAAAATCAACATATGAAAATTCTTTTTTTTTTTTTTTTTTAAAAAAGATTTATACACCTTTAACATCACGACTTCTTACTATGTATTTGAGTCAAATAGAGATCTTTTCGAGCTTAGATAGGTTTATGGTGTTTTGAAGAATTTCAATAATTTTAATATTTTATTTATGTCTCAGGTATTTTGGTAATGAACCAGATCACATTACCACCTTAGAGCAAGCAACAGATGTTGAGGAAACCTTACATGAAGCTATCATTCAAATGCACAATCGCAAGGTATTATAATTTTTATAGTTTACTTCATATTTCAAAAAATTATAAAAAATGATTGGAGATCATCACTTGTTCAAAGGATATAAAAAAGATCAAAAGGAACAAAATTGAATATTTTATACATGCCAACTAAGCTTTATGAATAAAGAGTGATTTTGTTATTAGTGACAAAATAAATCTATATGAATCTATGTTCCACCAAGTTTCCGGTATGGGGGGATGGCGGGACGAGTTTCGGGGACGACAATTTTTTGAGGGGATTTTAGGGGACAGGGGGATGGCTATATATATATATATATATATAGATAAATTTTAAAAATATGGGGAAATTTCAGATATTCATATGAGTAATGATAATCATAACAATGGACATTCATAAAGTTGCAAATGTAATCACCAATCATATTGACATATGCATCATAGAATCGAATTATTGAACAAATTAATACTACAGCTACCTAATTGCTTCCATGGACCATAATTCATGTCAAATAGTCAATGTGCATATGATATAAAATAATAAAATGCCCAAAAGGCTACAAGTTTGTACTACAAATGTAATAGAAAGTATGATGGCTGCCTCTACTTGCCAACATTGCATCAAAATCAAACTCAGAGTCTGTCACTGCCAATTTTTCTCTTGCCCACTTGCCTCTTAGCTGCAATTTTTTTTTGGAATTTAAAAATTAACTCAAATGGCTTTGAAAGCAAATTTTATGTTTCATTTTAGGCTTGGGAGGGTGTGGGGTCCACTTAGAAACAATAAAAAAATAAGCATTTTTTATTTCAATTTTTTTTTCTTTGTAAAAACTTGCCGGAAAAAAGGGGACGGTTGGCTGTCCCCGGGACTGTGGGTCGTCCCCTTGCCGTCCCCGAGACGTCCCCACCAATCAGGGACGTTTCGAAAAAAAGGGAACTTTTTGGGGATGGCTGCCAGCCATCCCCTAGGCGTCCCCGGTACAAGTACGAGGGGCAAAAGAGTAGGGGACGCATCCCCGTGTTTCCTTGATATGAATGTAATAATGAGGTCTGAAATTATTCATTAATTGGTAAGTTGAGTGGCATAGCCAAGTTTTCCTTATGTTCTTAGAGAAAATTAGCAATGATAAAACTATGGAAGAACCAAAGTCTTATGTTCATGTGGAATAATTAAACTATGGAAGAACCAAAGTCTTATGTTCATGTGCAATACAATTAAAGATTTAATCATTTTTTATACATTTAGGGTATCATAACCCCTAGTTTTTTTTTCCTTTGCAATTAGATATACTAAAGATTCCTATTGAGAGGACTTATTCATAGGCATCTTTTCAAAACTGAAAATAGGCACAAAATATTGTATTGTATTAGATGGATTTTTTCCTTTGTTGATATTTTTAAGAGTGTATCCTCCTCCTTGTCCAATTTGTAGAGCCATCACTATTATCTTGCCTTTTAGAGGTTTTTTTGGTCACCTTAAAACAAATATAGTAATGCAAATATAATCTCTTGGCCTAAGCAATAACAACAAGAACATTTCCTCCACCGCTCTTTTATGAATTATATTTTTTCAATTTTTTACTAGGATTTCATTTCATATTTGAAACTTAGAAGGAACTGAGTATGAGCAAATTATGGAGGTTAAATTAAGCATTTAGTTGTTTCTATACTATAGAGGAAATAATATATGTTTTGCCATTAAAAAGTTTCTCCAAGTGCAAAGTATATTTTTTTTTAAAATGAACATTTATGTTTGGTACAATGAAATTTATCTACATAATATTTATTTCATTCTTCTCCAATAAAATGTGTTTTTTCTTATAACTTTTTTCTAAAACAGGAAAATCTAAAGAATACCCAACGTATGTCCCTTGCTCAAGCTATTCAACAGGTATTGATAAGCACAATCTTTGGACCATTTTAATACATTGCATTTTTTTGGATGTTTACATTGAATGGATTGCATCAAGATTACTGATTTATCTATTGGAATTAAAGATTTATCATAGTGGATTGCGCTTGCCTTTACCGATGGAGGGAGACCATCAACAACAACCTATGTCATGGATGTCTACTAAGAGTCAACAAATTCTCCTACATGAAGATCCTAACTTGATATTATCTCAAAGGTGCGATTAATTATTTTACAAAATGGTTGTAGAATTCTTATGATGATTTTCATTTGTGTTAATGTTCTTTTTACTAAATGATAAGCAATTAATCATAGATATTTTTTTAATTTTGTAGAGATGTTGATCATGTAGATAACCACTTGACAATTCCTCCAGGATATGTTCCTAATGGTAGACATTCTGATATAGATGAAACTTCAACCCAATAAGAAACATATTTTAGTGAGTTAAACAGAGGCACATGATTAAGATTGCAATTGGGCAACCATTTCTCTCAACTGCAACAGCAGTATAATTCTTTTCCTGAAGATAAGAAATTCAAGATGCAGATGGATATGAATTTGCAAGGCACTCCCATAGACTTCCAAAATCATGGCTACAAAACTCTTGGAATTGTGTTTGATGGGTTGCCTCAACAATGGCCTGCAAGTTCCAGCCATGATGTCATGTCTCTCTTTGAAAAGCATCCATTTCCTCGGGTAAGATATTAACCATGAAATGAACAATACAAGTGAAATTGCATTGCCATCATCTAGATTAGTTTAAAGTTTATTTACTTGCACATATTGTTTTTTTAAATTCTGTCTTAACATTGGGTAGCCCAAGGCCTAGAGTTACAATATAATATTGATCTGAATTGTTGCAAAGCTTGTGCCTAAACTTTTTCAAATCTTAAATCTTCTGGCTACTGTAAGATGTGAAAATCATATTGTATTTTCCCACATAGGAATATTAAGCCATTTTAATTGTATTTTTATTCGATAAATACTATTTTTTTGCAATGTGAACCTAGAATTTCTCTCTTTAAAATTTATAAGATATTAACCATCAAATGAATGATTTAAATAGAATTTCATTACCATAATCTAGATTTTCTTAAGTTCATACCGCTCTTGTTTTTCTAGGTTTTTTTGGATCATACTGCATATGTAATAGCTAGATCTGTGACATGGGCACCCATGTCAACATTGATATACTGATCTCTGCAAAGGAAGAAAATCCTTTTTTTTTTGAGTTTTGAGAGTAAGTTGTTCAGTGTGTGGATGCCTGTTATCATAAGTCATGTAATTTAGAATAGGACGTTTGAGGTCTCACCACTAAACCCATCACCAGGGAATAGCTTGAAGCATCTGATTGGGGTCTCTGATTTAAGTGTCATTGCTGATGACATTGGCTCAACAAACATATATAGAACTGGGTCTGGATTTTGAATTGTATACTATTTTTTCAGCATATTACTTACTCATTGAGCAAAGCATGAAAGCAAGCCATATGTATCTAATTCAAACTTATTATGGGCTTATACAAGAATTGATTGTCACTTTGATACAGAAAACCATATTGAACGAGGATATGAGAAAAAGAAATGGTGTACATACCTCCTTTCTCCGAGACAAAGTGCGGGCTTTCCAGTGGGGGAGAACATGATGAGCGCCATGTCGACGTCGCACAAAATTGACAGCTCTCTCGCCTTCTTTACAATTCCATTCCTCCGCTTTGAAGAAGTCACCTGCCTATTATTGGCATTCTCCAACATCTTGATGGCCAGCTTGACTCTTCCCATCCTCAATGTCTATATCTAGATACTGCTTGTCTTCCCAATTCTGATTTGGGAATGGGTTTCTGAGAAAGAGACAAGATAGACAAGGAAAGGGGATTTTTGTAACCGGATATATTTAATTGGTACGAAATTGAACTTCTCTATCTCCTCGCCCGACTTTCAAACCTACAATTAATTAAATTCAGGTTTTTATCTAGTTAGCCTAAATTTAGACTAAATCTACAGCTATAAATCTTTATTACCAGAGATAAGTATTGACGAGTGCTTGAATTTAATTGCTGGCTTTTGCAACTTGTTAACAATGACAGTGCTATGATTCAATTTGTTAAGAATGACATAGTGCTATGATTCAGTCAGGCTTCTGGTGATTTTTACATGCATATTCTTATTTGATTCCACAACAAGCACAGAGCTTCACAAATACGAGTTCATTCTAAGTTATTTGCTACTGTTAATTACTTCGTTGTGCTTCCCCATAACAAATGTAATGTAACATTTTTTTCTTCTTCACATTTATTTTGCAGGTAATATATGTCAGACACGTAACATTATCACAGTTAACGGACAACTACCAGGGCCAGAAACAGTATGGATCTTTGATATTTGAATGCAATCCCACAGGATAACCTGATTCGAGCATCCGAGGAAAATTGATATTTAAGTGATTAATTTTACTATTTGTGCAAGTATTTGGTTTGTCCATCATCACTTTGACGACCACTTGACGTGGGGATTGAATATGGTCTTTCTGTGAAGAATGGTGCTCGGATTGAATAGATAGAAAATCTAGAAAGGATATACTACAAACACCCCATTCACTAATGGAGTGTTAGCACATGGAGATCATACCAACTAAATGGTTCTAATAGATTTATTTAACATTCCTACTAGATTCCTTAACCTCTACACTACTCATGCATTTATCAATACTGCTGTACATTTTATGTTCTTCTTGAACTAGCCACGAGATTACTTTCTTCAGCTAATTAAATCTTTCTACTATCCTTCTTTTTATAATATATCCTTCAATTCACATCCAACATGGAATATCAATTATTTTCCTACATACCAATGACTTCTCTTTGTAGTTGAATGGTCACAATTAATAATCACCTAAAAAATATTCCAAAAAATAATGTTTTTAGCTATCAAAATGATCACCATACAAGTCTTATCAATCATCAACAAGGAAGAAGGTATATCAATTGTCAATGGATATAAATTGGTATGGCCCTAGGGAAGAATGAGTAGCATGTTAGTAAAGCAAAAGTATAATTTTCATAACTAACTTCCTGTTGATCCACATGAAGAAACACACAACCTAGAAGAAGAAATGATGTCACCTAGAAGAAAAAATGATGTCACCTAGGAAAATAATAAAGTTGTTAGAAGTTAGTAGTTTCCTAACAAAAATACTTGAGAAAGCATGTCCACTTTATATTCTTCCCCTTCTTGAAGTTTCAAGTACTCTTATTTAACTAAAAACTAACATCCAGAGAAATTATAGGTATTGATAATAGACCACTTATGTGGCATGATGTGCCAAACCATAATCAAGATGACTATGGAACATATTTTATACACACTCATATTGTTGTGTTTCTAGTACTTGTGACATTGAAAGCAATAAGAGTTAGCCTTAATAGTGATTGCTATAGAGGTTTTATTTTCAAATCACCTATACAAGACAAATATTGTACCTAAAAATAATATTTTGCCATTTGAAAGAATATAAAACATATACATGTTGTAGAAAATCTATTGTATTTCTAGGGGTGGCATGGTACTTTGCTACAAATGTATATCTAGCATAAGATAACATATTTGATTATAATATTGTAGGTGACATATCAACTTGCATCTAGTGTACTTTTAATTAACTAAATCACTTGATGCTTATTCAATCACCACGCAAATACATTTATACAAAAGAGAGTGCAAATGGTTTGAAGGAAAAAAAATTGATTGTAACAAAAATAGTTAACCTACTTGCTACTAAAAATGTAATAAAACAATATATTGTGCTAAGATTCCCCCCTTACTACATTGTTCTTACAAATGTACCCTCGAAATAAACCAAATTTTGCCTTGCCAAGAGACTTGGTGAGTATATTAGCTATTTGAGAATCTCTCGGGTAGTACTCGAGCTGAATGGTGATACAAGACTTGTTCATGAATGTAATGACATGCAACCTCAATATATTTCATTTATTCATGGAAAACTTGATTCCTCACAAGCTTCAACACCCCTTGATTATCACAAAAGATGATAGGCGGTTTTTCTTCAGTTATGTCCATGTTAGCCAAAATACAGCATAACCAAGTTGCTTTGCACACAACTCCTTGTGTGGCATGATATTCAACCTCAGTGGATGAGAGATCAACGACAATTTTCTCCTTACTAATCCATGAAATAGGTCTAGGTCCAAGATGAAAAGTATATCTTGTAGTTGACTTCCTATCATCAAAAAATCCAACATAGTCTGAATCAACACATAGATTTCCTCTTTCATTTTTTACCATAATCAAACGTACTTCGGACATATCACAAAACATGTTTAACTACAACCGAATGACATTGCTTAGGCTCATACATAAATCTTGAAAGATAGCCGACAACAAAGCATAATATTGGTTTGGTATAATTTAAGTAAATGATATTCCCAACAAGCTAATGGTAGCTACATCTACTTGAGGTGAATCATAGAATCAAGATAGTTGCAACCCTTTCTCCATTGGAGTGGACATAGGTTTACTATCTATCATTCTAAAGTTTCCCAGGAATTTCTTGGCATATTCCATTTGGGAGATGAAAATATGATGTTCTTTCACTATATCTCCAAGCCAAGATAGTAGTGAAGTAGCCCAAAGTCTATCATATCAAAGGATTTTTTAAGATCACTCTTTACATCATCAATGAGATTGTCTAAGGTCCCTATGATCACAATATCACCCACATACAAAATAAGAATGGCAATCTTTGTGTCTTTCTTCTTAATATATATTTGGATCTAAGGGGCTATAAATGAAATCATGTTGTAGAAGATAACCATTTATTTTTATGTGTCATGCCCTAGGAGCTTGTTTAAGTCCATAAAGTGACTTAAGGAGTGTAATCAGGGTAAAAATCCAAGTTAAGGCCATAAATCATTTAAACTCAAACCCTAAGACCCTAATCATGCAATAGATCAAAAATAAGCATAAAAACATGAAATAGCAAAGCAAGGTCACCAAAATCTTCATGCCATCATTGCTTCACCTCTATTTCCCTTCTCCATTTTACTATGAATACTTGATTGCCCTTAGATTTTGAGTATGCAACAATAGCCTAATGACAATGATAGCAAAATATTGAAGATTGAGTTGACTAGAGTGTACTTGCATTCAAGATGTAGATTGTGTAGGAATGAAAATGACAATGATAGGGTCTCTTTTATAGAAAACCAAATTAGAATGAAGGGCTGAGATTAAAAGCCAATATGACATGTCAATCAATGGCCAAGATTGAAAGTTGTAGTATGAAATAGGGTTAGGTCTAAATTAGAGCAAATATAGGACTAGGTTAAGGATGGACAACTGAGATTAAATTATAAAATAATTAATCAAGGGTGGAAAATTGAATGAGACAAAAGATAAGATTTGGCACTTCTGGAGGAATTTAAAAATTTAAAAATTATTTGGCTTGGGAGGGAAAGTGAATAATTAAATAATGAGAACATTATTTAATTATGGAGGACATGTGAAGGTTGACTTTTCAATTAAATAATAATTTAATTCAAAAGTGGGGTAAAAGGACAAATTAGCAAGTGATTAGTAAATAAAATTTATTTAGTTTATGGAAGAAAAGACTAATGAATAATTAAATAAATAAAGTTTATTTAATTATAGAGGAAAGGGGACATTAATGACGTAATTAAATAAATATAATTTTATTTAATAATCAAAGAGGAATAAAGAAATTAATTAATTATTTAATTAATAGATGAATGTGACCTTAGACAATAATTAAAATTATTTAATTATGTCAAGAAGAAGCAGAATTGACTAGGAAAAATGGAATTCACAAGCTTAGGACATTTTTTAGTGTCTACATTTTGCTCCTCTTTGACATAATGTAGTTTATCGTGTTGTGTCAAAGAAATTTTGTTCAAAAATATGCCCCAATATGCTGGCAGGTAGACAGGGTAAACCTATGCCCCCTAAGAAAATTTTACAAATGTTCCAAAAAAAAATTCAAAATTTTTTAAAATTATTCAAACAAGCAAATCCGATAGGCATGAATGGAAGGATTGACAAAAAAAATGTTAGAGAGAGGAAATGGATGTTAGCGTGGAGTTAGATGAAGAGAAGAGACTTCAATATTTTGCTTGACAAATGCTAGGCTTTCCATTTAATCATCATTGGGCAGTAAAAATAATGCAACAAACAACAAAAACCATGGTATGACATAGCCCAATGGTGTGCAATGTCATGCCATTTCCAAAAACAGAGTCATAGACAAGGAATGTCCTGACTCATACTAAGAGAAAAAATTCCCCAGTCTTTTTCCTAAGAAAAATAACAGACATCAATCAAAGAAAAGAAAGTCATGAGACATCATAACTCCTCTAAATCCTTCATGGGACATTCTCGAGGTGGCTAGTAACATGACTAAATACAAATCAATAAAAGATAAGAAAACTAGACCAATAAAGTCAACAACCATTTAGATTGTTTGCCAATGATTGTTTTTGTGACAAGATTTTGACTTGATTTGATGGGTTGATTGACTGATTTTAGTGACAAATGACAAAGTTTTGACTAAATGACAATGTCTAGCCTTAGGAAGGATACATCTAGGTATAGAAGAAAAATGTCAAGGTCTGGTTTCAGGAAGGATGCATCCTAAACAAGACCGTTGATTTAACTAGTTTGAAATTAATTTGACTTTGGATTGATTTGGCAATTTGGTCGATTTAACTAGAAGACTAGTTGGATAGTTTGTATGTTAATTCATGATTTGGTTGAAGTTTAAATGCCTATTTGACTATTGTTTGTGTCAAGATGTTTGATTTAGCAAAGTATGAATTATTATGACAGATGTGACAAACCCTAAGGGATTGACCTAGGGCCTCAAGGGTTCATCGACTGATGGCCTTGCTTACATAACATGCGCAGAGACCTCACAATTTGACTGGACTTAGACGAACATGACTTGACACCAACTCTGGCTCTAGTTTTGGATTTTGAAAGTTATTTGGATGTTTTTGGGATTTTGACATTTTCTAATTTTTTGGCCTTTTGACATGTTTTAATTTTTTTGGCTTTTTCACATGTTTTGATTTTTTCGACTTTTTGACATTTTTTGATTTTTTTGGCTTTTTGAATTTTATATTTTTTTTTGGTTTTTTAACATTTTATGATGTTTTTGGCTTTTTGATATAGTGACCTCCAATATAAAGTGTAGGATCCAATGAAGACGCAAGTTAAGGACTTGCCCCTAGTCAAGTATGAGACCAATTTATAAGGGGTGTAATGGGATAATTAGTCAAGGGGTGGATACAAAAGGTGAAAGGACGCATAATGCCAATTTTTCCAAGATATGGGAAAGACAACAAAGCATTATTATGGAAGATGTGAAAAAGTGTGAAAGGTGAATTATTAGGAATGAATGGTGGGAATCAGATAGAATGATGGTAGACCATGGAGTGAAGATCAACTACACATGGCACCTATTTGCCAGGTTTTCACCATGGTACTTATCCAAAGTGCCATCGAAGTGGTTTTCACTATTATACGGATTATTTCTCTTTACTATTTTCTTGTTTTTTTATTTTGGTGTCACCAAGATGCTTGTTTTCAAAGTTTTCATCAAGGCGATGATCTTTTTGTTTTTTTATTTTTTTTGTATTTTCTAAGTCTTGACTTGGCTCTCTGAAGCTAAGTGTATAATTTGCACAAGTGCAAGCTATTGATAGGATTTGACAATGGTACACCTTCAAAAGTTGAAAGTTGATATGCTCTTGATCCATAGACTATCATGAAGAACTAGAATAACCATGTCGAATGAAAGGATATGAATAATGTGAATGATGGACTAGGTAGATGACTGATATGGTGGGTGGAGAGAGCTAGAGTGTAGTCCTTAACATACACACTACATGGGCCATCAAGTTTCACACGAAAAGGAGTTTGAGCCACCAGTGAGCTTTAGCATGTTGAGGGATCGTCATCAAAGGTCCATCGAGAAACATCACCAATGGAAATGGTACGGTGTGATGGATGCATGTATATGGATGAAGCTAATAAGGCATATGGATTGAGTGAATAGAATGAAGACTTTGGCTCAACAAGCTTTTCTTTTAAAATTTTTCCTTCATAAATGCTCCCAGTTATTTTAGACAAAAAGGAATAA